>JAMJFZ010000087.1:0-203481 GCA_026225945.1 Cricetomys ansorgei
ATAAAGATAATTTCTCATCCCAGCAGCAGGAATTTGGGCATTTAAAGTTCCCCAAAGGCCCTCTGGAGCTATACATACCTGCCAATTGGAGTTTCACCATGTTCCCCACAAAAGAAGGGATACTCAAAAAGAGTTTTTATAAAAAAGAGGAATCTTCATTTAAGTCCTATAGAAAAATAAGAATAAAAAGGTGCTTCGGGAAAACCGTGGCACAAGGAAAATATTATCAAATCAACATGGCTCAACCATCACTCTAAGTTATGTAAAAGTTCCATTGATACAGGAGGTTTTAGAACAACCCCAAAAATAATCAAAAGTGTACGATCAACCTCCTAGTTCTCAGGGGCTTTCAATAAATAAGGTACTTAAACTTTGGGAGCCAGAATATAATTCACACAAGATGGGGCAAATTGGAAGTACACCATCATCAAACACAGGAAAGAACAATAGAACATCAAAATCTTGAGAGATTAGAAAATATCTGAAGTGCACCATACTCCACAGATGGAGAAAGAAACACAAAACAGAGCACAACAAGATTCTCATTGACCAATGGAGTTATAAGGATAAACCTAGAGCTCAAAAATCCAAAGGTCCTAACAGAGATTTGCAAGGAGACATCGATGCAACCAGAGTGTATTCTGGACATAGTCACAATTCTCACGGGGAAACAGGGGGTCACTAGGAATATTGAAGTTCAAGCCAGGTCCTCTGACATTTTCTTTACCCACAGAATGGAGTTTCACATTGATCAATTCAAAGGAAGCTGGGTTCACCAGGTCTGCTTCCAGCAAACTTGGCCACTTACGCCTCTCCTCCAAAAATAGCAGATCCACTCAGTCCCCCTCGGCATATGGAGGCCTCCACACATGCACATAAGGAACCCTGGGTGGCTTAGGCCTGCATCACTCTGCACCACCGGACCCCAACTCTGCCCTACAGGATCAGGTGGACTTCCTCACAATGGACACATATGAAGATAGGAACCTTGTCAACAGTCTACATTCTTCTGACTCTCTAGAGCTGCCCTCATCTTCAGAGGAGACAGATGACAGTTTCAAGTGTACAGGACAAGCCCAGCCACCATCCACACAGGAGGGCGGGGCTCTGATTCTTTCACTACATGCCCATAGGACTCAAGCACAGCCCACAGCAATCTGGGTTGCTGCAGGAATTCCAGTGCCTCTCCAAAGATGTTCTCAGGCTTCTTCACATACCCTGTAGGTGGTGGTAGCCTCTCCTCCTGGCCACCAATCTCTCTGGCGTCACAGCTCATGTGTTGTAGGGAACCAAACACACATGGAGTCCTGCTGAGCATTCCCCTCCTGGGGATGAGCACTCCTCACACATCACAGGGAGAGAACTTGTGCTGCCACATTCTTACAACTCACCATGGTCCCAAGGTCCTTTGTGGTTTGCCCAAGAACCTCTGACACTCTAAATATCTGCATACTGGAGCTTTCAATCTCTCCCATCCTATGAAGGGGACTCATCCAGCTCTCCTCCTAGCACCTGGTGGCCCATACCTCACACTGCTTACAAGAGGACATCCAAAGTGGTGCACTCTGTCCTAGGAGGTTTCCATACCTCTCACTCAGGTCACACATTCTTAGGTCAATTCTGTGCCATGCCACATGACCCGAGCACCACATCCCCTGTCCAAGGAGACTTCACACCTCAGTCCTCATAAGAAGGAGACTAAGACCTTTCTCTTCAGTGTGGCTCTCCAGATCTCCCCCCACCTGCTGAAATGATTCCTCAGACTCTCATTCAGAGGCAAAGTGCAGCAGTACCACACATCAATAGTGGAGAGACAGGGAGATAACCCCAGGTGACCCCTGGATTCAAGGGCGACACATGGCTATCCAAGGACCTGCTTACAATCGTGTACCACTCCAAAGGGGAGGTGAAATTTCATGATGGAAAGGGGGGGACCTGGGTCCCCACACACATGGGCATAGAGCCGATTCTCCGAGGGCACAGTGTTGCAATTCCCCACACCAATCTTGGAAAAGACAGGAGGAGTCACCCAGGTGACTCTTGAACGCAAGGGCGGCACATGGCTACCAAGGACTTGCTTATAGTTCCACACCACACCTAGAGGATCCTCTGACACTGACCATACCCTCAGACTGGAGATTTACAACTATTCCTTCACAGGAAGCTGGGCTCACTGTAGCTGCTTCCATCGAAGTTGGCCCCTTACGCATCTCCTCCAACAAAAGCAGATCCACTCAGTTCCCCTTAGCATATGGAGACTGCTGCACATCAACAGCAGGATCCTTGGGTGGCTTAGGCCATCACCCCTCCAATACACAGGACCCCTGCACTGCCATCCAGGCTCAGGAGGACCTCCTCACAATGGACACATCTGAGGATTGGAACCTTGAAAACAGTCTACATTCTTCTGACTCTCTAGAACTCCCCTAAACTTCAGAGGAGACAGGTGACACTTTCAAATGTACAGGACATGCCCAGCCACCATCCACACAGGAGGGTGGGGCTCTGACTCTTTCACTGCTTGCCCATGGGACTCAAGCGCAGTCCACAGCAATCCAGGCAGCTTCAGAAGCTCCAGCGCCTCTCCAAAGGCTTTCCCATGCTTCTTCACATACCCATGAGGAGCTTAGGGGCCTTCCTCCTGCGCTTCCATATCTCTGGCCTCCCAGTTCATGTGTTCAATGGTCTCAGCCTGGAACCACACACACATGGGGTCATGCTGAGCATTCTCCTCTGGGAATGAGGACTCCTCACATGGCACAGGGAGAGAACATTTGCTGCCACATTCTGCCTCCTCACCAGGGTTCCAAAGTCCTTTGCAGTTTGCCCAAGGGCCTCTGACACTCTCCATACCTGAAGACTGGAGCTTTTAACTTCTGCCATCCTATGAAAGGGAACCATCCAGCTCTCCTCCTAGTACCTGGGGGACCTTAAGTCCCACTGCTAACAAGAGGATATCCAAAGTGGTAGACTCTGCCCTAAGAGGTTTCCATACCTCTCCCTCAGGTCATGCTGGCTTAGTTCATCCAGGTGCCGTGCCACAGGGACCCAGCCCCCCATCCCCCATCCCAGGAGACTTCACAACTCAATCCTCAGAAGTAGGAAACCTTGATTTTACTCTTTTCTTTGGCTCTCCAGAATTTCCCCCGCCTACTAAAAGTGTTCCTGAGACTTCCACTCATATGTATAGTGCTTCTGTTACACACACCAATGTTTGAGAGACAGGGGGAGCCACCCCAGGTCATCCCTTGAGTCAAGGGTGGCACATGGCTACCTGAGGTTCTGCTTACAGTTCCACACCAGTAAAAGGGGGAGGTAAAATTTCTTAAAGGCTAGGAGGGGACCTGTGGCCCCCCACACCAGGGCCTGGATCCCATTCTCCGTGGACACCAGTTTCCCTGGGACTACTGCGTTTCCAGCCAGGTCCTCTGACACCATCCATACCCACACATTGGTGTTTCACACCTATCCTTTCACAGGCAGTTGGGCTCACTGGGTGAGCTTCCACCAAAGTTGGAAGTTCTGACTTTTTCCTAGGAGGCTTATATAACTCTCCCTCTGATCATGCTGTGTTCTATCACCTTGCTTCTGTAACAAAGGACGGCCACCCCACAACGCCTGATGAAGGATAGCTGTGCCATCATCTTGACCTGAATATTCTAATGTGTTTTGTACATGATGCTTGTGTTACTTTTGCTCTTAAGAATATTTTATGACTTCTCTGAATTTTATTTATTTTTTTCAGGACACTTTTACATCTTAGATTTCTATATTATATGCCTCACATATTTGTACGATTTTTCTATGTACTTTTAGTGTTTTTTCCTTAATTTATTAATCTCTGAGAAATTAATCATAACTCAGTTTACTATCTACCATACCAATTCATCCCATTTCACTCTAGTTCTTTGCCCATTTCTGCTGAATCCTCTCAGACTTATCAGAAGTTGAAAGTTCTCAGTCAACTCCTGGTTATGTAAACTACATGGTTCTGTTTTTTTTTTCCTTCTTCGAGGTCTATTGAACATTATTCTTCAACAATAGTATTGATAGTTATTGTGTACTGCCTTAGATTGCGCTATCAGCGATAGTATTTGAGTTTGTTTGCTTCTGCTTAAATGGCTCATGATTTATTACATTCCATTTGAAGGTCCCAGATATTACTTCTATACCAAAACTACTCCACATACTCTGCTTCTGTCAAATAGATACTGAGTATTGCCCATTCTTTTCAGGAAGATTTCAAGAATAACATTGTAGAACTCTATGTGCTTCAAATCTAATTCTTAAAGCTTACTGCAGCAGAAACTTATGCCTTCTACATTTGTCCAAATGAGCTTGAGGCAGGTCTTTCTAGCAGAGGACCTCATATCACTCAAAATGGGTAAAATTGGTTTAATATATGCAGTGTTTCAACAAGTGGTTCTCACATATTTCCTTGTTATCAAGCAGGACTCAGAAATTGCCTGTCATTATTTTGAATAAGAAAACTTCCCTCGGACACAACACAATTTTCTCACCTTCACTTTTTTAACACGAAGACCTATGTGTGATGATTTTCTCTCAAGAGGTCACATTACTTTACACATGATGAAATGTAGACACTGAGATCCTTACTTTTATAAAAGGAGATGGAGGCCCAACCTCTGTCCTCAAAGTAGATTCAGACCATTTCAATGTGATAGAGGCACCCTCAGATATTCCTTTTCTCAAACAGTGTACTCTGCAGACACATCACTCACTTCCACCATGATATTGACAGTTTTGTCTTTTCTCAGACATAACCTTTCTAACAAGTAGGGCATCAGATATCCTGTGTATGTTCAAGGGGAATTCACATACCAGTCTTTTTATTCAACACTTGTCTCATCTAGAAAACTTCAGAACTTATTTCTTTGGCTATGGAGCTACGTAAACATCCCAATCAGACCATTGTGTTATCCAAAGTAGACTTATGAAGAGGAGTTCCTGACACTTAGTGTTTTTTCCCATAGAGCCTCTAAATCTTTTTCTACAAAAGCAGCCTTCACAAATTTCAGCTCTAAAAAATGTTCTACAGAGTAGTAAGATTTGAACAAAGAATGTTTACAATTATTCCTTCTGAATACAGAAAATGCATAGCCCTCAATTAAAGAAGAAAGTTCAGTCTCACCATAATATCAAGAACCCTGAGGTAAATACAGTGGCCTAAAGAGGCTGGAGACATTATCTTTTAGATACTGAGATACTTTGAACTTCTGTAATGTTTCAAGGAGGTCATAGATTCATTGTTCAATATAAATATTACCTTCTAATTTCTTCAGTTGTCTCCAAGGAAATTCTAACATTTTGGAGTGACTTTGGGTTCTGGACTTTCTTATGTGATCAGAAGCAGCAGTTTTCAGACATCTCACAATGGCAAAGATGGGCCAGACTTACTTCCACAGTATCAAATATTAAGACATGATCCTTATGACTCAAGAAGCTCTGAGACATAAACCTTTGGAAATAACGGCCTAAGAAGTATAAAGTTATAAATAACCTTTCATAACTTTCTTTATACCAGATATTTTGACAATAACATATGATGTCTTAGACAATTCCCATGAAGTAATAAGACATTTCACAAATTCCTAATTGCTAAAGATGTTCTTATAGATGGCCATTGTTAAGCAAGGGCATTGATCCTTCCTAGTAATTCTACACACAATAAGACATTCACTTCTTTATTCAGGTTTTAGACCTTCCCTAGTGAACAAAGAGGGCCTCAGACATACTTACTTTGAACAACGGGCATGCAAAACTCAGGAAGCAAGAGATACCTGATCATTAATCAAGGGAATAAGTATTTATTCAGTCTAGGAAATCAAGGAGAGGCATTCCTTTTGATCAAAGAGGCCTCAGAACTTCAAGATAAGGTGAAGAAAGACTCATATACACCCTTCCCAGATAGGTAGGCCTCAGAACATCTCTTTTCTCAAGTGGGTCTAAGACATTCCTACTTTCATGAGAGGACTCCATACATATATCTCTTTGTCAAGAGGACTACAGAATTATGCCCTACACTGCTGAGAACAAGAAGGGTTGGAATCTGTCCGATGCTTTCTGAAACATACCTGTTCCGTAAAAAGAGGATCTGAGGTAAGGCTTCTACACAGTATGTTGTCATATCTAACCTACTAACATTGGAAATCTGAGATACTTTCCATGTGATGAACTGAACTATCTGCTAACGAAAGGGATGACATATTTTAATGAGTGGCCAAAGATGTGTTAGATATAAGCTTCTCTATTTGATGAGGAGAATTCGGACATTCAATATCTATACTATGTATGTGAGGTAATCCCCTATGGAGAAGAATGCTATATATCTTATCTTCTGATCAATTTTGTGTCTACTCAGCTAAATTTTGACTGAGCCTAACTCCTAATATCAGCAAAAACAGAAAATGGTCTTTCCTTTCATAATAGTCTCAGTCCTATCCTACTCTCACATTAAACTAACAGAGACTCAGACTTTCTTCATCTTTGTGGGTGGCCGATAAATAAGTCTTTGTCCAAAGGAACTTCCAGGTGAATTAAAAACAATTAAATTGAAGCCTCATCACAGAGAAATTGAAACCTAGTCTTGGCGTCAGGCCATCCAATGATGAGCTTTGATCAGAATTGTTATGTCGTTATTACTTTTTATGATTATAATTTTGAAGTTGTTTTTTAAGCCTGTGGACCAAGACTCAGGAACTACATCTATTTGTTCATAAAATGTTATGATTGCTGTCAGCCTTCTTTAGAGTTCTCAGAGAAGGGTTTTCTGGACTTCAATGAAGAACTGGAATCTGACAAGACATTCCCTGAATCTTCCACTTCCACTCATGGTTAAGTAGGGTATTTATTCTCTGAATATCACAGTTGGCAACATTCTGCTCGCACACATTTTGACTAAGATATTTCACTCTGTGAATACTACGTCTTAGTACTTCTCTCTTTGGAAAAGGGTGGTCTCTCACATACCTAACTGAGCAAGGGCACAAGGCGCTTTCTCTTCTGGCTGAAGAAGATTGTCTCACTCAAATACTAGTTCTAAGAGGACAAAAAATTAAGAATATCCTGGAACCCAACTACTTTCTTCACTTCAGTCAGCAAAGATAGTGTGGTTCTCACCCATCTGCTCAGATCTGGTTTTATGAACCTAAATCTGAGGTGGTGATTTAGATGGAGACAGACACCCAAGTGTGATCAGAGATGCTAAGGCTACTGTCATATCTGTTGCAGATCACACTAAATATATGGCTGTTTTAAATTATTTGGAAGAATTGTAGTCTCATGACTCAGTGCTACGGATATATTGCACTGGACTGCAAAAGGTATGGCAAACTTAATTTCTGCTGAAATTGGTATCACATTTTTCCCATCTGGCAGTGAAAGTAGAACTTTCACTTTTACAAAAAAGTTTAACTAATAACACAATGCCACTTCACTCTCAGAAATCACAAGTTTTTGTAAAACCACACTTTCCCCATAAAGCCTCATATCTTCAATAAGGGGTGCACTGGAATCACTTTCTAGAGGATAGAGGCTTCAGACAATCGTCTTTTGCTTAAAGAGTCTCACACATACGTTTTTCTTTCAAAGGCAATCATATCTACCTTATCCTACACCATAATCTTCAGATATTTACTTTACTAAATGATTTCCTACTTTGATTTATTTTTGCCAAGTGTAAGCCACACTCTCCCTAAAGAATAACCTTTGACATACACTCTGCCATGGGAGGGTCACAGCATGAAACTCTCTTTGAGAAAGTCTAATTCTTTCTTTCTTTTCTAAAATTTATTTTCTACTCTCAAATAACACATCCAACACTCCACTCCTTCTTCTGATCCTTCTTTCACCAACCATCTCCCCATTTCCCCTGATCTGGCCTGCCCCCCAACCTCTCCACATGTAAGAGCAGTCCTTCCAGTGTTAATGATCTAGCAGAGCACAAGAGGATAGAATATGGTAGGACACTAATCCTGCATCAAATGTTGGCTAGCAACACAGTAGGAGTTACGGGACCTAAAGGTAGACAAAAAGGTTCCATCCACTCTAGTCTTTAGGAGATCTTCAATAACACAGGTGAGACAAACTCAAGACATATATAAGGGACCCAAAATGTTCCATGTCTGCAGTTTCAGACTATTTTGTTCCCCCAAGATTCCTGGTCACTTCACTCCGTGGTGCCTGTTCTCCTGCTATCCTTGATCCCTCTGGTGCATGCAACCCCTGTTCTTCCTTTCCATGGGTTTTTCCATACTCAGCAGGAGATGTGGCTTACCCTGGGCCTCTGCATCTGCCTGCGTCAAATACTGGAGAAAGTACTTCTGATGACGAAATGGATACGCACGGAGAGCAGAATATCATCAGGTATCATTTCATGATTATTTGGTTTCCAGTTCCTGCCCTGCCCTGCTATAGCAGGCATAGCTTCCTACCATTGGAATGGGGTTCTACCCTTCTGTAGTCCCAGTAAATCCAGAAGTGTGTATATGATATTGGTTGAAAGTTTTACAGTTGATTTGATGTCACAGTAACATCACTGGAAGCACAACCAGGTTATAATAATGGATTGTGTAGTCTCCCAATTCCCCATTACTACAGATTTTTACAGGGTCTCCTTCATATATTCCATTGATTTTCCACTGCCTTAGTTTTCCTGTCCGGCTTAAGAGTTCTCCACTTTTTGTCACCCCTCCATATATTATTTCTTCCTCTCCTCATACCAAAAATGATCTCTTTTTTCCAATTTCCATACTTCCCTAGCCAACCTGACATGTTTGTCCCTTTTTACCAATAACAGGGAGATCCCTGTGTCCCCACTGGTGCCCCTCTGAGCAAGTGTTTTTCAACATTTCTGTCCTTTTCAATGGGTCCTCTCACAATATATTTTGATATGGACTTTTTCAGACTGGCCTGCTAAGACCAACATGTTCTCCAATGTTCACCTGATTCTCATGCAGTCTTCATAGCCAGCCCTCTCATTAAGACATTTTCAGTGGATTACATTTTTCTCAATGCAGTTTCATATGTTTCCCTTTTAGATGACTTAAATCCTTCTTTTCTGAGTCAGGTGCCTGGCATGAATCCAAAAGACCAAGGGATTTCCAATCATTCTGGACAGTCGATTGAGAAAATTGCAATAAACACTTGAGCATAACGCTTTGAGTATCAGCCTGAAAGATAGTCACCAGAAATGTAGAACTCCAATTCTTCCTTTACATAACTCCTAACTTTATTTTAATCTTTTGGGGCATTCAGAGACAAACATTACTATCCTACTTTGGAAATATTTCAGGTTGCATGCAATCTATCCATAAGTTTCCATAATATGTGATTTTTTCTTAATGAAGGAATCATCGAATCTGTTACTACATTCCAATATCATCTTATTCATCACTAGATAGGTTGCGTTTTTGATATTCAGTATGGGGTGATTCTATGACCTCAATTTCTTCTGAGGTATGCACAAAACGTTCTCCAATTGAGTAATGATCTTTAGTCCTTTGATTTATAATTCAAATTGTATCATATTTAACTTTCAGACATGGATCCATGAGAGACTCCTTTTCTAAATTTTATCTACTGTGGACATCCCAGAGCAAAATACTTTCAAGCAGAATCTATCATCTGTCTTTAAGCCTGTCACCGATAATGGAGTGAATCCTGCATTAGTGCCTAGATCTGAATAGTAAAACACAATATAGAGGAGACAACCTAGCCATGGATCGTCATCCATTCTGTTGGAAACAGCCGTTGATTGTTGATTGGTCTTCCTCAGATAGAAGACAATATATGGAAATACTAACATCCAAAGAAATATTCCAAAAAGGTGATGAGAAGTGATTGGATATTCCTATCCTGATAATCACTTTTCAGCCACGGTTGCAAACTCTGGGTGCATTGAGCAAAGGGTTGCTAACCTTCATCTTTGTTCTAGAGTGCCTCACCATTTTCCTTTCATAGAAGGTGTCTAATACATCTCTCTTCTAATAATACATCAATGATTTGTACTTTAGGTCAAGATGTTAGGCCCATCTCCTATTATCCTTCTGTTCTATAGGTCCATATACATCTCAGAAATGAGGCTGAGACGTTTCCAAATCACTCATTGGGAATTCACATATTGCCTTCTACATATGGGCAATTTTGATATGTAAATTTTCTCCAAAGTCTTCATTTATCTTCCTTGTGTCATCAAAATCATTGAATATTGACATTATGACAAATAATATAATATAAATCAAGCATTACTTTTGCTCTGAAAATTATCTCAGGCCTGTCTAGTTATATAAAAGGTAACAATTTTTCTCCAATGCACGGAGTAGTCATACATGTTCTCTATATATTGCTATGTGCCATAGACGTATTAATTCTATGAAAAATGGTCTTACATATTCCCATTTGAACATAAGGGATTCTATGCTACTCTATTTTAATACCAAATGATCTTCAGTTGAAGTCTTTCTGAAAAAGGTAGACCTTCCTTTTTTGTCCTATAAGTCAGATGATCACCAGTAAAGTAGAGGACCCAAAACATTCCTTTAACCACAAGAGATATTCAGTCTACAATAACTTAATGTGACAAGCTTCAAGTTTATGAAGCAAAACTCAATTTAGCTGCTCTTTGTTATTAAATAAATGGAGTGGGCATCATTTATACCTGTATTTTAGCAGCTAAATCTAAACTAGCGGAAATCATTCACCCTCCATTCTGCTTTAGAATGATGGGTGAATGAACAAACTGTGGATTGGCCTACCATGTATTCACTGCAATGTATGAATTTTTAGCCTCAGGTGAAGAGTTGGAAGTATTGAGGTAAGTCATAGAGGACACCCATTTGTCCAAGATAGCCTGGGACCTCCATTTATGTCTAATGTGCAAAGGGTTAAATGCTCCTACTCTGACACAGACCAGAAAATATATTTTCTTTATTATGAGAAATGAAACCCAGACCTTCACTCACTGCCAAAGTGGTCCTTAAACAGTGTCTCTCTGATATGTTGTCTGTGCATTTTTCATACAGTCTATAGGAGCATGAACATTCATGAACTCTATAGGAATGCCTAATATCTTTCTTTTCTGACCTCTGAACCCCAAGACTTGTATCTCTGGGGTTGGGGAGGTTGTACCTGTTCATACATGGTTTAACATATGCCTGTACTTACAAATGTATCTCAGACAAGCATCTTGTATCTAATTGTGCCTCAGATATCACCTCCTGCCAAAAACTCTTTAGTATATTTACAGTGGGGATTCTATCCCAAAATCTCTATACAAAATGACCTGTGTTCTCTATTGTTACCCAGGAAACATCAGACCTTCCACTCTGCACACTGCGATCAAAGAGGATTTGGTCTTTGCACTTCTCATCAAGATAGCATTGCCCCACTCTAATTTGTAGCATCAGAGCATAACAGTATCAAACAGTATATGTAACCCGAATCAAGAGCTTTCTATCAAGTTGACTGATAAGGAGAAGGCTCAGCCTTTTTGTCCACACCTGAATGGTTGAACAGAACTTTCAGAAGCTGAGGAAACCAAGGACAACACAGCACGTGAGAATGATTATCAGATAGTTGTTATCTCCTGAAGATATCATCAAAAATACAGATATTCCTTTTTTCCTGTTATAATTGTTGTTCTCTTCTTGTTGGTTCTGTATTTGTTTAAGTGTAGAAAAGAATAAGTTGACAATTTTTATTGTTATTCATTTATAGTCATTAAATATCAACATGTAGATTTTTCTTAATGGTTTCTTATTTTCTTATCATTTGGCAATAAACTATATTTACATATATATGTTATCACTGTTTCAGAGATTTATTGCTACGTAGTTTACTTTTACGAATATGTATAGTTAATCTAATGTCATGTTCAGGAATATTGTTTTTCCTGAAATGTTATAAGATTTCCACAGGATTTCAGTTTCTTTTGATATCATTTAGAAGATCCATAATTACTGACAATTCTTAGAATATGCATTTTCGGAATGTGGTTATGTGGATGAATGCTTTCAGCAAAAGAAGAATTAGAATTTGAACAAATGCTTTTAGCATTTGTTAGATTACTAGTCTCAATTTTAGTATTACATATTAGGTATTGAATTAAAAGTTCTGGAAAGACTTTTATATTTTACCATCTGATATTATACAGAAAAAAACAGAAATAAGGTATTATAATGAAGAGTCAGTGAAAACATAGACTTTTTTTGTTTTTCTGTGTGTGTGTTTTTCTGTGTGTAGATGTGTGTGTTTGTTTTTAAGTGAATCATATTGTTCCATTGCTGATATTTATGTCTTCCATACATGTAATAAAATACTCCATTACCATTTTGGCTACATTTTGGAAAAGTGAAAGATACTATGTGTTTATATTGTTTCAACATCTATGTAATTATTTACCTATTTAATAATGTTCTAAGAATGATGACTGTGGCTTGAAACACATGGGGAATTTAAAATACAGCATTATTGAGTTTATTTTTTCCTTTTACTTTGAAATTCAACAAGGTTATTTCACTTGGCAACAAGTGTCTTTACAAGCTGCACAATCTCATAAAGGCTGACATTGATTCTTAATCTAACATAAAGCATTACATAAACTCTTATTTCATAAATTTTGTCAGTACTATCACTATTGTCTCACTTATTCCTTGAATGTGTACACTTGTATTTAAAGTAACATCCCCCTATGCTATGGTACTATGAGAAGGGCTGAGATTAACCTCTGCTGTGTGGTTTTGTATGTGTTCAGTTCTGGTGGTGGACTTGTAGTTACAAAACTAAGGCAGTAAGTAATTCTCCATCATCCAGAGTCCTTCAGAAGCTCGTAGTTAAAGGTTATATGTAGGGCTGGTGCATTCACTTTTTAAAACTGAGGTAATGTGTGCTTGGTCCAAAACCCTCAAGGCAGAGATGTTTATTTTTCATGGTCCTGTACCTGATAGTTTCAAAGAATTTTTTTTTCCCACACTATAGTTTGATTATGGTTTTACCATACAAAAATACAGCCAGATCTCTCACTCCATCCAAATCCATGAACTAACATTAAAATCAGATAAATAAAGAAATAGACACACATATCATCAACTAAAAAAAACAAAACAAAACAAAAACCAATAAGACAAAAAAATATTGAAACGAAGTAGTAACACACATGATTATTTAAAAAATTTCTCCATGAATGGAAGGCCAACAAACAAAAATGCCAATACTACAAACTCAATAGCAGATATGAAAATCTCTTTTTAGATATTTTGACCAAGGCTAACAGACTTTATCTTCCTTGTTCGATTGCACTGAGTAAGACAAGTCTCATAAAATACATAAAAATAAAAAACATTTAATTGAGGAATTATATTTAGAATTTTAGAGGACTACTTCATGGTTATCATACCAGGAATTGCACAAGCTTCTAATTTTTACATCAGTAGTTGTCTGTTGCCCCCATAAACCATTCTCCTTATCTTTGGAAAAGGACACGTGGCTCTACCATTAACATATGATTCTGGTATCTATTAACATAGTGATATCAATTCTAGTCTTTAGGATACTTTAGGATCCTTCCGTTCTTGTTCACAAGCCTCACCCATGGTCACAGGTTCCAATCATCCATTTCCCATATAACCATTACAATTTTCCCTGGTCACCTTGGGGATCATTTTGATAGGAATCAATTTTTACCTTATCACCTATGGAATGGCTGTTTTGTTTCTTTACTGTGCAAATTCGTCATTCAGGAGCTCAAAGTAGGATATCTTGATGTGCAGAGAAATGGGGAAGTGGGCCTAGTATATGTTTTTGAGAACTTAGGTCCACTGCAGTGTTGTATCACTTCCAACCAGGTCACATATTCTAATTCTTTCCAAACAATTCCACTGACAGGGGACCCAACATTCAAACAAATGCCTATGTAAGAGAGATAGTTATGTTTCAAGTTTTTCTTACTATGCTTAAGTGAGACATAAAACAAAAATGCCCCTACATTTGAAGCTCACTTCTCCAATGAGAAATTCTAAATATTGTTCTATTCAGAATTAATAGGAGGATACCAGCATCTTCCTGGTTGGCTTCGGTTCGAAAGACTAGTCTATCTTTTTTCTGTTTTTGGGAGGGAAAATTTTGCCTCTCTGTTTTATTGATGGAAATATTTCTCTGTCTGTTGTGATTTTCATGAGTGGATCTGTGTTTTCTGGTGTTTCTCCAAGTTTTGTTGTAGACATACCATGCAGAAATGTATCAGGTTCAGTAAGAATGATGTTGCCCGCAGCATATTTTGTTTTTGAATGATCTTTAAGTGTACAGGATTTCTGGTATCTGTGTTACTTGGTTACATTTTTCTATTTCAGAAGTTGCCAGCTGCCAGCCAGCACTGCTACAATGATACATTCTTGGTCAGGTCTCAGAATTTACCTCTGAACTTTCTGCCAGTGGTTCCAGGTTTATAAGGATTTAAATGTCTTTTGGGTATAGATAAAATTAAATTGTTTTATGTTGTTCTTCAGTGTTGAAAAACTAGCTTCTCTGGAATTGGATTATGGCTCTTATTGTCTCAGACCCGAACAGGATTGACTGTCTCTATGTTCCCTCTCAGTGGAGCTACCTGACACTGTGATAGAAAGAAGACAGAAAAACAAAAGAACAAAATACTAGGTTTATGTGAAACTGCTGTCAAGAAAAGATTTGTAATTTTATTTGTTTTAGTTAAAATTCTATAAACTTGCCAGGATGTGCTGGCACATGCCTTTAAATCTAGCATTTAAGAGACAGAGATAGGTGGATCTCTGTTAGTTTGAAGCCAGACTAGTCTACAAATTGAGTTCCAGAATAATCAGAGTTACAACAGAGAAACGTTGTCTCCAAAAAAAAAATACTATAAAATCTGTGAAATAAGTTAACTTAAAACTCATACAAAGGCTGGTAGTTAAAATTCTGTGCATCAGTAATCTTAAAGAAATGTGTGGAATGGATGCTATTTTGGGATATGAGCAATATGTGGCTTGCCACTATTGTTTTTCCCCAACATAAAAATTTTATAAGTACATGAGTTTCATACAATGTATCTTTATCACATACTTTCCCATATCTACTCTTGAACCCCATGCTCTCAAAATAAAGAAAATAAGGAAAAAAAAAGAAAGAAAGAAAGAAAGAAAGAAAGAAAGAAAGAAAGAAAGAAAGAAAGAAAGAAAGAAAGAAAGAAAGAAAGAAAGAAAGAAAGGAAGGAAGAAAGAAAGAAAGGAAGAAAGAAAAGAAGGAAGACAATGTATTTAAGCCTGTATGGTAGGAGCATATTTTATGGATATAACCTTGGCTTTTGCTTTTGGCAGGAAGCTGGGACCATGATCAATTTTCTGGCTTACTTTACACTGAAATCAAAGAAGACAAAGATCAATATGAAATTGGACCTCACTTCTCAAACACACAAGAACCAGACCTTGCCCAAGCACCCAGCCACACTGAATGCACCATGACTTACCAAAGTCACCAAGAGAACCCACATGAATCATGTCTTTCCCTAGGTACTCTCTCATCCTTCAGGCTCCCAAATAAACTTAAGCCAACTGGGGTTCACACAGCTACCTGGATATCATGCAGGTATTATATAATCTAGGCATCTACACATCAGGTAGGCATCTGGACATCTTACAGTCACCTGGAATTCACAAAGGCAACATGGTACGGCACAGGTACCCAGCCAACCCCCAAGCATCATGGCATTCCACAGGTATCTGTACATCTCCACAAGCATCATGTCAGAGATATGTAGTATTCTCTGTATGTGTAAGTATATTTATTATTTTAATGTCATTGGAGCCATAGTTTCTTTCAAATACTTATAAATCAACATGCATTTTTATCTATAATGTTGATATATATTTATATATATAATATGATTTTCTCCTTTTCTAGCCCATCATGTGTTTCCTCTCCTTTCTTTGTATCAAATTTGTGGATTATTTCTATAATTATTATTGTTATTTATGTACATTTAGATAAATTGTAAATGCAACAGTTGGAGTTCATTTATTGTTGCTTGTATATTTATGATTTTAGAGACAACTATTTGCTATTGGATAATCAATTATGGGGCTTGTTCCCGGATAAGACCAATTCCCTCTCTCTCTTAGCAGTCATTAATTTGCTGTAGCTCTTCATGCATAGGCAAAACATTGTGAGATTCCCCATCCTTGGTGACATGTTTTCATTATTCAGGTCTTGTTTATGGAACCATTGTTGACAGTGTCTGGCACTGTAAAGTCAACCACATGTCTGTGGCAGATCAGACCATAGTGCTTAACGAAGAAATTGCTATTATGGGTTTCTTACAATAGTCTTTTTTCTGACAGTGTTTTATAGTATTTATCATTGAACATACAGAAAAATGTAGCTCTCAATCCTCCTCAAAGAAACTTCTTTTAAAAGCAGAAACCATCACAGAAAGCCACAATGTGTCAACATACAGAGAATCACTGATCATGTGGTTTTTAGCGTCACCTGAAGCATCTATAGTACACCCTTTCACCTAAGGCTCACTGAACATCATAGAGAAAGGGGAACTAAAGATTTTAAGAGCCCAGGGAGAAGAACCTATGCAGCAAGACTGCATATGTTTTCTATACATGACTCTCCCCATACTCTTAATTAGTGTTACAAACTCCTAAGTCAAGCAATCAGTTTTAAATATGATATAATGACAAAAATTATCAAACTTACAGCCTTACTTGTATTTTGATTAAAGTAGGGGTTAAGAGTTGAGTCATACAGTGTAGACCCTGAAAGTTGTGTGGCTTCAAAATTACCAAGTCAAATGAAGATTCTCATTTTCAGAATGAATACTTTAATTCCATAAAACATTTTACACCAAATTGTTGCTCATTGGGTTTCAAAAGTCAGTCTGATGAAGGTGGGTCATTCCCCCCACCCCCGTTCAGCTCATTTTTGTCTAGTTATTTTTTTGATTGATTCAGATACAACCTGTTTTGTGAAGCTGTTTTCTGTGCAGCAAAGCAGAAACTTCTTAAAATTTTCTTTATATAGCACTTTTAGTTTTTGGTAACAAAATGTAGAGTACATGATTAAATATACCATGAACCTGATTACGGTCTGTTATTTCATTCTTAGGTATTTATTTTACCCTTAAACACCAATCTAGTTAAGCCTTTGACTGTTCATTCTGAGAGGTGGTACATTCATTTCATTATTCCTAGGCGGATCCTGTTGTGACACACTCTCCCACTTAATTTCGTGTATGTGTAGATGGTAAAATATTCTGAAACAGAATTTGTTCTTGTCTCTCCATGTCATACATCATATTTTTAAATGGCTATATATTGACCATATTTTACAGTTTTCATACATAAAAATAGCAGTTTTAAGTCTTTCAAAGAATTTATTTAAAATTTACACACAAACCTAGTAATTTTAAAGTCACACCATTTTACTTTAGACCAATATATGATTAGAACAATTTCATAGTTGTAGTGATGATACAGCTTATATTAGAAAGCTTGCACTAACATGTGCAAGTTCTAATGTTCAACTTTAAACAAAATATATTATAAGACATTCACATGCATAAAGAATATTTTACTTATCTTAGTAATATTTTACTTATCTTAGCCTTTTTTGCATGAATATTTAAATTAATGTTTTAATTAGAAAAAGTAATATGTAATTGAATATACTAATCGAAACATTTGAACATTATTCAAAACATTCTGAAATAACGGCAGCATATAAATATAGAAGACTAGTACGTATAATGCACATTCTTCTACAAAAAGGAAGAGTGTGGGCTATGTAGGGAATGATTGCAATAAAAGGAGATTTATGTGTAATTAATTTACTGCTGGTTAATTTTATTATACTTGATATACTTAACCATTGAGAGGTGAGGCTAAATATATCGGATAGTGTTTATACTAACAAATAATAATTGAATAATCTCTTTAATGATAAAAGTAGAAACAAAGACATCTTTCTTTGATTTTCTGTATTACTACCAAAGCAAACTCTGGAAAACATTGCAGTCCTTTTAATGATGCAAACTCCCCTAGCTCTAAAATAAATCATTGAGATGTTAGAGAGTTTTCTTCACATAGTTATTAGTAATATTGTTTATTAGTAATGTTTAAGTAATTTGTAATAACATATTATGCTATGTTAAGCAAATTGGATCAGGTAAAGTAGGGATTGTAGCTACAACTTACCTCAGACAAAAAATAGCTCTGTTATATAGGGAAAGAAAGGCCTTCTATGGAAAAATCTTTCTGTGACAAAGAGGGAGTATCATAAGGGAGACCTATGGAGCAATGTTAGGTGACAGGAACTTCTGTCTAGTCATCTAACTTTATCTAAAGCCACTCAGGATATCAGTGTGTAGCAGATATATCAGCTACATCATTCTCCCTTTCTTTTGCTTTTTTACAGAAATGAGTTTTGGCTGTTTATCTTGGGCTGTTCTGACTTATTGAAATACTATAGCCTCACTTAGACTTTCAAAAAAATAATTTTTCCCCTTTAGCGTCAGTTTTTTTCTTCTTGTATTTCTTCAGTCTTAATCCTTTTCTTTCTCCTATTTTCAATTTTTTCTTTGAATGTTCACATTCTCAAAGCATATTTAAAGACAGGAATAACTTCATTATCCAACTTCCTTTTTGTTGCTGTGGTATAGTTTTGTGGTGTCTTTATCCAAAAGAACAAGTAAATACATCCCTTTGCTTTTCCTCACTTTCTGTCTCTTTCCTTGACATAACTTTCCAATTTTGCCATGTTGGAAGTCTTTGTAAAAGAATACAGATGGCAAGTGAGATGCATACATTGTGTTCTTACTTGGTATCAATCACCAATAATATTTCTGTGTAATGAAGACTCCTGAGAAAAAGTATGCTGAAACTGAGGTTCAGCCCAGGCCTAACTATGATTTTTCATGATCCATTGTGGTGGCCTTGGTATCATACGTTTAAGTGGAATCAGGCACAGAAACCAGGTGGGAGAAAGAGTTTCTGGAGCTCTGTGCCGATTTTAATTATATTGTACTTACATTTTCTATGTTTAGTACCAGAATTTGAATCTAGCATCTCCCATATGATAGGCCACTGGTACTCCATTGAACTAACATTCAACCCCATTAACTTAAGTTTAATTTTAAATATCTCTATGTTGCTAGTGCTATTACAGTAGAAGCCACATTTAGAACATGTTTCAGGATACAGTGTTGGGAATAATATACTGTATAATTATTTCAGATTTCTAAGTGATGATAGTTTCTCATTTCTTCAATTTCAACATTATCATCGTCATGTTGCAAAGACTTTGTGTGTTATTTCTGGAAGTCTCCAAAGTCATGTAGTCTTCTTAGTATGATTTCTAGGAATGAAAAAAAAAATTGGCTTTTCAAGACATGATTTCTGTGCCATAACTGGCTTTACTGAAACTCACTCTGTAGACCTGACTGGACTCACACTCATAGATATCAGCCTGCCTCTGTGTCCTGAGTGCTGGGATTAAAGGTGTGTGCCAACAGTACCCAGCAAAGAATGAAATTCTATTTATTTAGATTGTTAACTATTCAGAAGGGAGAGTATGTCACTGGGCTCCTGTGAAACTCAAGAGTACACAAGTTGTACTCTAAGAAATGCTCCAATGTCACCAACATTTAAGAAAAAAATGGGATAATACATTGTTATTAATATTTATTATTGAATAAAAATCATTCTAATATAATCCTAAATGTTCAATTTAGTATAGTAAAATGGACCTGAGACTTAGCCCCTTTGTTTATCAAGGATTTGAACTACTTAAGCATATTCATACCAAAAATATATTTTCAATCATTTTCATAGGGAGACGGCCAGAATGCTGGTTTTCAACCTACAGTTCCTAAATATTTTTATAAAATTTTAGTGCTTGCTCATTATGTGTGTTAACTGTTCTAGCACATGGTAGATGACAAGAACTTGAATGTTCCTGGCTGTAAACCTTTATAATATGTTATGTATAGGATGTTTGTACACTTAGGGTTGATAATTTTCTTTACCTTTATTAGCTGGTACTGCAAAGTGAAGATTTTCATACTGTAATCAGGGATAAGAATATCTAACATTATAACATTTAAAATATTGGAGGTTTAACTTTATTTTGTAATTTAATATTTTTTTATATTTGTTGGATGCAATTTGTGTATCCTGCCATGCTGTAGTACTCACATGCAGGTCTAAGAACAGCTGTCTATAGTCAGTTTTCTCTTTCTAACTCATGGGCCCTATAGATCCTTAGTCATGAGGTTTGACAGCAAGTGCTTTTATCCTCTGAGCAATTTCCACAGACCTTCAAGTTACACTTATAAGAGTATTACTTTGAACAAATGTTCTCAAGAAACGGTATCATTATCAATAATTACTAACTAGGATATTCCTTTCTATAAATCTTTGGTGAGTAGACTAATTACTTAGAAGATGTTGTTCTAATAAAGATTGTGCAAGTTGCATTTTCAGAATAAGGAATTCAGTAATAATGCTTTAAATAATTAGGGGTTATTGTCTGGTTTCAGTGAGACAGAACTTGTGCAGTAAGTACAAGTTAATTAAGATCTGTACATTAAAGGAAACACACAGATACACACAGACACAAAACACACACACACACACACACACACACACACACACACACCTATATACATATATATATATATATATATATATATATATATATATATATATATTTATATTATTGAAAGAAAAAATTCTCATTACCCAATCAGGAATACAAACAGTGAAATAATTTTCTGTAACACACCACATGGACTTATCTGTTTCCTTTATATTTCTCAAATACCTTTTTTTGATATGTACTATATGTAATTATTCTTAGATTTAAGTGTTTTAATATGATTTAAAAATATCTCATAACCACTGCTTTATTAAATGATGGGTGAAACATATGACCTTGAAATAGTCTTCTATTTTAAATCCAATTAATGTCCTCTGAAGGAGAAAATTTACATATTATAAAAGATCTGATTTCTATTTTTTCCAATTATTTATTTTTATTTTATGTACATTGGTATTTTGCCTGTATATATATCTGTGTAGGATGTCAGGTCCATAGAGGAGGAGTTACAGGGAGTTTTCAGGGACCATGTGGGTGCTGTGAATTGATTGTTCCTCTGGAAGAGTAGCCATTGCTCTTAAACTTTGAGCCATCTCTCCAGGCCTCTTGATTTCAATTTTAAATACAATTTTCACAAAAATAAAAATATAAAAATCTGTTATTGTTGACTTGTGCATGCAAGAGTATTTTTTATTAAAAATTAAATCAAAACTATAGGACTAGGACATTTATGGAATTATACTAAGAAATAGAAATATCAAAAGGATGTATAGGCAGCTTGCTGCCTTGTTGAAGAGAAAAAAAGTAACACAAATTTTCAGTCTTTCAAAGAAGAAGTTTCAATATTTAAAGTTTACACCTGAACTTTGTTACTCTTATGTCACACCATTGTATTTATATCAATATATAATGAAAATAATTTCATAGTAGGGGTGAGGATATAGCTTATTGTTAGAAAGCTTGCATTAGCATGTGCAAGTTCCTGGGTTCAATTTCAAGCAATACATGGGATGAAACTTCCACCTGCATCAAGAATATTTTCCTTGTTTTACTTAATGTCTTTCTTGTATGAATTTCAGAATTAATGAATTAATTAGAATTAGACTAACATTTAATTAATCATATTAACCAAAACATTCTTTAATAATGACAGCATATAATTAAAAGACACCAGTAGCTATGTTATGTATTCTTTTCCAGAAAGGAGGAAGACAGGCATGTAGGGGAATGAGTACAATAAAAAGAGAGTTAAATATAATTAATATCATACTGAGTAAATTTTATTTCACTTGATATATTTAACCATTGAGAGCTGAGGGTAAGTTTAAATTCATCGCATGCTTTTCATGTTAACAGATATTAAGTGAATAATGTATTTATTTACAAGAAGGAGAGAAACAATGACATCTTTCTACAACTCTCTTTGATCCTCTCAAAGCAAAGAATACTTGGGAAGGATTGCATTCCTTAGTATCCCACCTTCAGAGGAATCTGAAAGGCAAATTTTGAGTGAAAAGTGGGCAAACACTAACACGGTTCATCTTCATTCTCAGTTTGACTGGATTTAGAATCACGTAGGAGACAAACCTGTGGGTTTCTCTTTAATGATGTCTCCATGGAGGTTTAACAGAGAAGATCTACACTAATTATGGGCAGGACAGTCCCTTGTGCTGGGGTTCTGGACTCAAGAAAATGGAGGAAGCTGAGTCCCACAGTTTATCTCTGTCTGCCTTTGACTACAGACATAATGTGTCCAGCAGGCTCCTGTTCCTGCTTCTGTGCCTCCCACTCCATCATGCACTCGATTCAAAATAGGAGCCAAACCCCCTTCCATCTTTATGGTGCTTTTTTTCAGGTGTTTTTGTTTCAGCAAGATGGAAAAGACATGCTCACTTTGCCTATTCAGCTGTTTCTCTTACACTTCCATGGAGCCTACTGATCACTGTCCCTACCAAGACTCATTCACCTCTAGACCTAGTTCCATTTACCAATGTGTGAAATGAATATTTGTCTTACTTATTATTTAAATTGGCTATCCAGATTTCCTCATTGCCCTAAAAGGCTTGAGAATAATTGTTGCCATCTGTGCAATTGTATAATGATTTGTACTATTCCAATTTTGTTTCAAGTTGTCATAATTTCCTTGAATATATACACGTTGTCCATTTCTCAAGTTCCATTAAAAGTTGTTCAGGAGCAGGAGCTCTGTCCTATTTTATCATCCTTCACATCCTTTAGTCCCGGAGAAAAGTCTGGTGAACATGAAAAGTTTGGGATGAGGATATAACTTAATAGATAGAATGCTTGCCAAGCATTCACAAAGCCCTAGGTTCAATTCCCAACACTACATAAACTCGGCAGAGTGACACATGTCACTAATTAGGAGGTTGCCACTTGATCAGGAGGTCAAAGCTATGAGCTGTGACAATAAAATTTTTTTTTACACCATTTCTCACCGTGAGCCAGAAATTTGACATTTTATGTGTAGGAACTACCTTTATTTATCACATTTTTTAAAACTTGTTTTTGTCTTGTGTGTGTCTGTGTAGGTGATGCCTGCCATAGAATTTGTGTACAGGTTGGAGGGCAACATGGTTCCCTCCTTTCACCACACAGAATTGCACTCTGTCCACTATTGGATACTGGTATTTTTTCCCACAGAACCATCTCACCAGCACCTACCTGTTTGTAAGTAAAAATCCACTAAAATTATTTAGTGTTAAGTACAGCAAATAATATCATTCACGATAATGGCATCTTAAGGCAGTCACACATCTGTGGATTGCTGCCTAGAACCCTTAGATGTGCACACGAACACCTGGGTGAAAGTGCTCCCCTCCAGGACCTTCTGGGTCCATGGTGATTGGCGGGCCAAACGGTCCAATCATCTTTCCCCATCTCTGTCCACAGTAGACAATCAGAAGTCCAGGGTGCCTCCTGACTACTGGGCACTGTTTACTAACAGACCTAAGCAGGGTAAAAAGGGAGGTGACCATTCAAGCGGTGCTGGCAGAGGGGCGGAGACCAAGGAATTGTTCCACCAGAGCGGAAAGCAATCTGCCTCAGCGTTGTGTCGCCACTGAAGAGACGGGACTTTGCTGCCCCTCAGGTTCCCCTAAGAACGGATCTCCCCATCACAAAGAAGGAGATGGCAGCCATAGCGATGGTGTTGAGGTCGGCGAGGAGGTCCTCCCTGTAAGTCAGTAGCTGCAGACCAGTGAGCAATCCGCCCTCTGCCAGCCGGGTCAGCCGCAGGGGCGCATGAGTGAACACATGGGCACCCGCATGCCAAAGGGACAATGGTTGGGAGGGGGTGTCCCAAGCCATGCTGCGTGGGCGGGGGCAAGCCTGGGAGATAAAATTCCCAATTCCTTTGAGCAGACCTTCAAATGTCTGTTCTTTCCTCTGGGTGGAAACTCCTGGATCATTCCAGTTGTTCCCCTCGCCCTGCCATCTCTCTTTCTAACAAAGCCACACACAAGGAGCATTTAGTGAATGGCTTGCTTGAATAAAGGATGGGATGAATGTATTGAGGGATAAATGTAGTCTAGTGGAGTGCTGATGAAATCCATGCCAGTTTTCACAGCCCATAAAATACATAGGTAGCTCCTGTGTAAGTTAGTTTGTCAATACAAAACTAATTTGTTTCTAAAATGTGAGGATGTATTGAACAAAATCCATGTGGTTTTCTGTCAGTGTGTATAGTGTTTTCTCATTTATGTTTTAAATGCTGTGGATTTTATTACCACTTTTTTTTTTTAAGTAGAGGCATAAAGTTGGTTTGAAAAAATTTGTGATATAATGGAATCTAGATTTCAGCCAATAATGACTCACTCCTGGTTCAGCAATCTCTTTCTTTCACCAGTTAGGCTGGCTTCTATGGATTCCTAGCAAATTTCACTTCTTGTTACTTTTTTTAGAAAAATTACTAATTTGAAGATATAAAAAAAGTTTCTTAAAATCAACAGTGATGCCAAAGCTAATTTATATATGTATGGTGTGTTGTTTAAGTTTCACAAGGGTACAGAAGGTTCTGTAAACTAGACTGTATAATGTAAACCCAGTAAAACATTTTAACAAATTTTTTGTTTGTTACAGACCATATTATTTTTTATTATTAGGGAAGATATAAACAAATGGTATTTACTAATTGCATCTTGAATCATTCATCTCTGCCTGATATGGGCTTTTTTTTATGAAGAAGTACTTCAAGTACTTCTTGAGGAGGGTAAAACAGAGATAGTCTTCATGAATTCATCTAATGATGTTAACTTTACATTTGCAAATAGTATATAGTATGAGCTATAAACATGTGTATTGATGAAAATCTGATTTAAATTTACCTACCAAAGGTAAATTTTCACTTCCTTGATTAATAAGATACACTAAGATCCAGCACTGGCTGAAGTCCATTGACAAGTACATTTGAGGTTTAGGCGGCCTTGGAGCCCTCACAGGTAAACACAGCTGCTTTGAATTTTGGCCTCTGTTCATTAGGTAGAATGAAGGGTGATTCTTGATTTAGTTGGGTCTGGGTAATCGCCTGGGGAGAGGAAAGATATTGTGACAGATGTGGTGACAGCTCATAATGGTTGCCTAGCAATGCCTAGGAGACAGATAGGGTGGGAATGCAAGCCCACTGCTTAGTAGGCAAAGTGTTAGGAAGCATGTAATGTTTCTACTTTAGACCTGTCCTCCTCACAACAGAATCCGAGGCAGCCTGTCTCTTCTGGTGAAATTGAGTCCTCAGTTCCTTACAGCGCCTGTTGTGGATGAAGCGTGGCAGAATTCACCTGGACCCATACAGAAGGGCACGTAAAGGAACCAGTCTGGATCCATGAGCAAGAAGATTTGAGGTTTTTGGCTCTTTCTCAACTTCCATCAGACTTTCGGCTCAGACCTAAGAAACTGGAGACCTCTCAGGTACACCCAGTAGTATTGAACTTTGCCCTTTCTCCATTGCAAGGCTTTTGCCAAGTGGGAAAGTAGTTCTGGGTCTAGACCCCATTGAGATGGGAGATAGTCCTTGGTGTGGTATCTGCTAAACTTCCCATGTTACCAGATTTTTGTGACACCACCACCCAGCTTCCCTACATACCAGCTTTAGCCTGAGGCTGTATTGGTAGGCCTCTTTCATCTTAAAGCTTGGATACCAGCAGATTCACTGAGTGTCAGCACACCCAATTATTGCCTGAAAGCCTTAGTGGTTTTCCAGGTGGGCAAAGTCAATTAGAATTCACCAGGATCTCTGGGGAGTTTCAAGTCAAAATGTGCTGATGTACTACAAAAGGGCAATGTCCAGTCCTTGATGCCCAGATCCTTTTTTTTGTTTGTTTCTGATAATGCTACTTTGTGGTACAGATTGCCATGAGTTTTCTGCAGCATTCCTTATGATCTATACAACAAAGTCAGATTCCCTGAATTGAATGGACTATCTCAGTGTAGAGAAATTGAGAAGCCACCTTGTTCTGTGATGCACAAGTCCTGAGCTTATCACCCATTACCACCTTTACCTGCACCCTGCCCTGAATCCTCTTACCTAATGGCATCCCATTACTACCTTTCTGGAATCCCTCTAGTGGACTGCAATTAGAGAGTCATCTCTCTCCATGACTGGCCTGTAAGTCAAGCTACCAACTTGGATTGTGTAGTCATTTTAAGTTTTCTGTTTTTTTTGTTTGTTTTTGTTGTTTTGTTTTGTCATGTCATGTTTTTCCTCAGGAAATGCCATACAGAGTGGATCCAGGGCCTTGATATTCTTGGTGCACTACTGTCATCAAGTTAAATTGTTTTGCAGGACTGCCAGCTGCTTCCTGTGTTTCAGTGGACATGGCCAGCACACTAAGCAGTATTTCTTGTCCTTGCTAGACAGGACTATCTTAGATCTCTGGCAAACCTGTTGGCCCAGGAGAGCTGTAAAGAAAAGCAAGCTCTAGCTGTTGCTGCCATACTGCAAGCCCAGCTCCACATGGATTGGCTTGTTTCAAGCAGGAAGCATATCCTCCCAGGTATTAAGAATGCCATGTCTGTCAGGATTGTGAGGATCACTTTGCATGGGATTCTGTATCTGTGGTTGAATCTGAGTTGAAGAAGGAAAATTTATAGCACTTCCCAGTGTTCACTAGGCCAATAATAATCCCCTTAAAGTATGGATGATGCTTACCAGAAGCCCACACAACTCACCTTCAGGAACCATACAAGTTGCACAACATCACTTCAAGTCCATGCTCAGGTTGTAAGGGCAACACAGCCTTTAATGTCATGTGTGTTTTATCCATTTTACCCCCTCCTTACCATCCTCATTCCCTTGCTCATCATTGTTTGCCTCTCATTCTCTCTGACATTTAATTATTTTTCTTCATGTCTTTAAATTTTTGTCACAAATTGTTATCTTTGAGCTCTGCTGTAGGTGGAGTTCAGGATCCTGTCTTTAGAGTCAAAATTTCTGTTCCAGAGCTTTAACCCTATCATCCTTAAAGGGGTTTTACTGCCATGGTCACACGCATCATTCTTTGGGTAAACAGAAAGAAATTAGCCCATGACATTCTTGTGGCTCAGGATGAATCTTAGTAGAAGCAGTCATGTAGGGTATACTGAAGAGTGCCCCAAAATAGTGAGGCAGTCACTGCACTGGAGACTGATTAAGGCTCTCTGTTCCTCCCTTAACAATGCCCTCTGATGTGATTCCCAACACTCGTGCAGGAAGCACACATGTGGATTATCCTGATTTACTCACCTTGCTTATTACCAAAGGAGAAAACTCATGGTTACATGTTAAAAAGCACCTTTTTTCTTCTCTGCCCTGTCCAGTGATAATTAGTTAGATGTGGCTCTAAAATTAATAGTTGGTAGAATCAGGAGAATCCACTAGCATGCTTCCTGCATGGGTGTTGAGAATCACAACAGGGAGCATTTTTAAGGCAGGACCAGGGAGCCTAAACCTTCCTGTGGGTCCCTCAATAAGAGGGTTCCTCAATTGCATTACCCTGATACAATACATTCAATTCATGGCACTTGGGAGTCCCAGAAGTTGTTGTACATGTCCTAAGGAATGCTCCAGAAAACCCATGCCAATCTATACCACAGAGTGGCATCATGAGAAATGAATACAAAAGGATTTGGGGATCAGGGACAGGATTTAGCCCTTTTGGGCACATCAGCACATTTTGACTTCGACCTCCACAGAGATCTTGTTTAATTCTATATGACTGAGTTCATCAACCATCCCTGCCCCTGCCCTAACCTCCACCTAGAACCCCCTCCCCCATGTGCAAGCCCGCACAAACTTTCTGTTCTCCCCAATAGTTAAATTTTACTAGAGAGCCATCCCAGATGGATAAAGATGTAGAATATCAAGTGTTCCTCATCTGTTTGAGATTCCTCTTTTTTGATTTATTTGTTTATTAGCAATAGCTTTTTCCTTCAGATGCCTTTCAGATTCATGAAGTCCCAGTTGTCAATCTTTGATCATACTACATGAGCTGAGTTCTGTTCAAAAAGTTGCCTCCTATGCCATTGTGCATAATGCTATTCCCCATTTTCTCTTCTATGATACATTCGGTTTTATATTTAGATCTATAATCCATTTGGATTTGAGTTATTTGCATGATAGATATGGATCTATTTACATTCTTCTACCTCCAGGCATCCAATTAAAGCAGCTACATTTGTTCAAGAGGCTTTCTGTTTTACATTTTATGTTTCTATTTAGAAAAGATCAGGTGTACATAGTTACATGAATATATATATCTGGATCATTGATTCAGTTCCATTGATCCTCATGTTTGTTTTTAAGGAAATACCATGTTCCTTTTGTTACTATGGTTCTGTAATACATCTTAACATCAGGGAAGTTGGTACCTCCAGAAGTTCTTTTATTTTTCAGGATTACTTTTGTTATCCCATTTTTTTTTGTTGTTGTTTTCGTTTTCCATATGAAAGTGAGTATTGACTTTATGAGGTCTGTAAAGAATTATGTTGGGATTTTGATAGGAATTGCACTGAATCTGTAGATTGCTTTTGGTAAAATATGTATTTTACTGTATAAAGCCTACCAACCCTGGAGCATGGGATATCTTTCTATCATCTAAAATCTTTTTCAATTTCCCTCTTCAAGGACTTAAACTTTTATGATATTCAAGTCTTTAACATGGTTGGTTAGTGTCTCCCAAGATACCATATATTATTTTTAATTATTGTGACAGGTGTTGTTTCCCTTATTTCTTTCTTGATCCATTTTTCATTTGCATATTGGAGGGCGGCAGATTTTTTTTTAGTTGATCTTGTAGGTAGCTGCTTCACTGAAGGAGTCTACAAGTTATAGGAGTTATTGGGTTATGTTTGGAGGTAACTTATACATACTATCATACTTTATATATGTACATATATACATATGTGTGTCTCTGTGTGTTTGTGTATATATATATATATATATGTATATATATATATATATATATATATGGTAGTAAAAGTTTTGGGATGCAGATTTTATCACAACAGTGGTCTGTATAGAGGCACATGCATGAAATCCCACCACTTAGGAGGCAGAAACTGGAGGACCATGAGTTCAAGGACTGGGTTGTATGAGGTCTTTTCATGAAAACAAACAAAACTTTATAAAAATGCAATAAACAAGCAGAGAAACAGACATAAGAATGATTAACAGCTTTGAATAATATAAGGTATTTTTAGACACAACTGAGGTGGGAGTAAATTAACTAATCTGTTGGAAAATGTGTATGGTTATGATCTAGTGGTCAAATATTTCTGAGCTTGATGCTTTGATGCAGGTATAACTACTTGAAGGGCTTAGGCAGAAAGCTCATTTCAAGCTAGAAGTTCATGAAAAGCCTGGATTCCATAGAGACCTTATCATTTGAAACATAAATTTATACTGTCGGTAACTTTATACCTTTAAGTAGGGAAAACACTCTCAACTTCAGTTTTCTATTTGTTCTTTTAAAAAAAATTAAATATTGTATTATTTAATTTATTATTTATTTATTCTTCTCTATATTCCTCCATTTATATGTTCTTTTATTTATTTATTAATTTATTTATTTGTTTGCTTATTCATTTATTTCAGACACCGTGGCTGTTTGTACCCTTGGTAGTCTTGGAAGTCAATATGTAGGCAAGGGTGGCCTCGAACTCTGAAGAGATCCAAGTGTTTCTGCCTCCTGAGTGCTGAGATTAAAGTAGCTTCCCAAAAAACCCAGCAAGTTTCAGTTTTCTCGCAACAAGATGGTATTACCCACCAGCTTTATAGAACTGTGGAGAGTACTCCACTAATCATAGCCATTATTTCATGGAGGAATGAAGCATACAGCTATTTGAAAATAGCAAATAGAGCAATGTTTCTTGCACAATGCCTTTGAGGAATCTGTTGGCCTATTTTAAAAGTTTGAATTGAGTGGTCTTTACATTTTCTTTTAAAAAAAATGTGGAGCACTTAAGGATTTTGCATGGCAGTCTTGCACAGGGGACATGCTCATCATCTCTGTATCATTCCAGTTTTAATATATGTGCTGCTAAATCACGCACACTTTATTTACTTTTAAAATTCCCCTCGTGAAGGGTCAAATTGAACAGCTGGCTATTGACTATGTTATGGAAAGAGATGTGATTATATTTTGTAAATGATAGAGGGTCCATCAACAGCCTAACATTGAATTTGTCCCTACTCCAACATACTAACATACCAGCTGGAAATGTTACTGTGCAGATGCAGAAATCTATTTAGTTCAATCCCGCTCCCACCGCCACCCCCATACTTAGCACCAGTGTTACTGGTGGCTTCACATGTACAGCAAAGATCTGGATGCTGTCAGGGCATTTGATGCAAGGCACTGTCAACTCACAATGTCTTCAGAGTTAAAGAAGAAAGCATCCTTTTGCCTCATTAGCACTTGTTTATACCACACAGTATAACCTCTTTAGAATCCAGTCCTGGTGACAGCAACAATTATCTGGTCCTTGTACCACCGGTCACTAGTTCATGTGACTGAACTGTTTTGTTATCGGACTACCTGGAATTTGTACTATGAGGGAACTGGAAATACCTTTCTGAGGGGGCTCCTGATGTTCGGGAAGCTTTGTTGTCTTAAGACCATTAGTTGGGCCTGAGGATATCCTAACTGTCTTCAGGAGTGGGAGAAAATTATAGTTTCTGGCACTGGATGGTTTGGGATGCAGATACCTAAGGTGAAACCATGTCTGGGGTTTGGGTATTTCTGGGTCTTATGGTGCCCAGAAACTGGGACTGAGGGTGTGGCATCCCTTCAGCCTTAGGCATTTGCCTTGATTGTGCAGTTCAGGGCTTCCACAGAATGTAAAATGCATATTCTATATTGTGGTCAAATGAGTATTACATATTTAATTTCTTCCCTACAATCCACATTCTCTCCTGACTCTCTTAATCTTACTCCTGTGTATGACTCATTTCTTGTACTTCCTTTCATGTTTTATTTTCCATTTTTTTCAGAAGATGGGTCATCTTTGAGCTTGAATGGAGGTGCAGTACAGAGACACAAGCCTGTTTGAAGACGTTTCTACTCCAGAGCCATATCCCTAGAACCCAAAAGAGTTCTGGAGTGACTGCCATGGTCATATTCACCCTGATTTGTGTACAGGAAGAGTAAGTAACCAAACTCATTCTTCTGAAATCTTAATAGATGTTAAAACCTTAATAGTACTGCCCAAAAGTGACCAGGCATGTCACTGAACCATGGAGGGAGGGTTTGACTTCCCTGTGCCTATGCTAACAAGCCCCACCAACATTTTAATTTCCAAAACATGTGAAGCAGGCCTAATAATGGATTCTCCTGACTTTCTTACCTTGCTTCTTAGCAAGTGTAAGTGTACCTGAGGGAGTACACTCATTGTCATGGGTCAAAAAAACACTTTTTCTTGCTCTGCCCTGTCCAGTGCTTTCACTTGGAAGAATAATTAGAGAAGGCTATAAAATTTACAGATGGCTGAGTCTGGTGTCAAGGATGATTGTCTGTATTTTGTGTATGTGTGTTTGTGTCTATTTGTGTCTGTGTGAGTTTGTGCAGTCATTCCTTTTGAGTCTCCTAGACAACAATCTTCTCCTCAGAGACCCCATACGTACAGCAGCATCGACCTGAAAACAGATCAGAGTGTACATTTTGGCACTGGCCTATATCCATTGGAAAGATTTGAGGTTTAGGTGTCCTTTCTGAATTCCCATGAGACTCATGTATCAGACCTGAGAAGCTGGAGCCCTACCAGGTACACACAACTGCCTTAAGCATTGCCCTATGTCCAATAGGAAGGCAGAAAGATACTTGGTTTGGTTGAGTCTGGGTGATATATTGCCATGAGGAGAATGAAGAGGTTATTACAGACCTGATCATAATGATTGCCTGGCAATGCCTAGAAGATTGATAGTTCAAGATCCAAGCACACTGCCTGGTAGGCAAGGTGGCAGGAGGCATATAATGTTTCTCCTTTGGATCTGTCCTTCTCCCCACAACAGATAACTGTGCAGCCTGACTCTGCAGGTGAAAATGGGTCCCTGGATCCTTATAGGCCATGTTATGGATGAAGTGTGGCAGAATTCACATGAACCTAGATTGAATTGTATCTGAAGGAACAAGGTTGGATCCACAAGCAAAAAGATTTGAATTTTTTTTGCTGAATTCCTCAACTTCCATCAGACTAAGGGTCAGACCTGAAAAACTGGAGCTCTCACAGGTACACAAAGCATCCTTGTGCTTTGTTTTTATTCCATTGCAAGGCTTTGTCTCTAAGGAATGGTAGCAGTTCAGTGTCTAGAGCCCAATTGAAATGAGTGGTGATATGTGGTGAGTTATCTGCCCAACTTCCCATGTGAGCATAGTTCTGTGACACCACCACACAGCTTCCGTGCATTCCAGGTTTCGTCTCAGGCCTTCTTGGCAGGCTTCCTTGACCTGGCAGTTTGGGTGTTAGGTGGTTTACCAAGTATCAGTACTCCCAATTCTTGGCTCTCAGCTCCAGTGATCTCCCAGATGGGCACATTAAGAAGAATTCAGCATTCTTTCTCTGGAGTCCCAAGTAGAAATGTCCTAAGTGAGCCAAAGGAGGGCAGTGTCCAGTCCCCAATCCCCAAGTCTGTTTTTTGTTTGTTTCTGTGGAAATTTTTGGCATGGGTTTCTGGAACATACCTGAGGACCTATACATGAACTTCTTGGCCTCTCAAGTGCCCTGAATTGAATGGAATTTCTCAGGGAATTGCTATTGAAGTACCACTTGTTCTATGACCCATAGATCCTAAATCTACCACTAATTTCCAGCCATAATTTCCCCCACTGCCGAGAATCAACTTACCTCCCTGCATGCCCACAACTTTCCTAGCCTGTGAGTAATGTGGCCTTCTTGGAGTCTGTAAGTTTTTTTTTTCTTTTCTCAGTAAAGATCATACAGTGTTGTCCCAGGGCTCAAGATACTTTACATTCTTGGTGCACTACTGTCACCAAGTAGAATTTTTTTCAGATTCTAGCAGCAGATCCCTGTCTTTCAGTGGACATAGCCATCACCCTAAGCAGCACCTCTGTTCCTTTCTGGACAGGACTGACTCAGGTCTAGTGCAGTATTATTGGCCCCGGAGAGGTGTGGGAAAAAGCATCATCCAGTTGATCCTCATTCCAGAAGGCTAAGTCCTGCCACAGTGCAGGCCCAGCATGGCAGAATTTGTTTTCCTCTAAGATGGAAGCACCGCAGCCCAGACCTTGAGGCTGCTGTGTCTGTCAAGTTTGTGAGGATCACGTTGCAAGTGACTGTATATCTCTGGTTGAATCAGCATTGAGGAAGGGAAACATATTCCACATGCCAGTATGCACAAGGCCATCCACAAATGCCCTAGTTTTTGGATGATGTTCACCAGTAGCTCACACAGCTCATTTCCAGGAACCACACATGCTACAAACAATTTTTTTCACGTCTGTGGCCATATTGTGATTGCAACACAGCTATGATTGTCATATGTGTTTTATCCATTTTATTATCTTCCTAAATTTTCATTCCCTGCTTGATCATCTTTGTCTACCTCCTATTTTCTTTGACTATCTTTTTCTTCTGCTCTTTAAATTTTTTTCGTCAAAATATTGGGTTCCCTTTGAGTTTGGCTACGAGTGGACTTCAGGATCACTGATGTGGGAGGAAGTAATCCAAAGCCACATACCTAGAATCCTAAAACTTGTCTGAGTTGCACCACCATGGACATATGCATCCCTTTTGTGTACACAGAGGGAAAGTAGCCCATGACATTGTTTTGGCTCAGTATACCCTATATGACTGCTACATATACTTATTAGCAGTCATATGGTGTGTAATGTGCAGTGCCCAAATGTGGCAGTGCAGACATGCAGGCACTGTTCATTGAAGGCAGGGTTAGACTCTCCATGCCGCTCTTAACAAGCTTACTTCTGTAATTACCAACACCCATGCAGGAAGCATATTTGTGGATTCTCCTGATTCATTCTCCTTACCTCTTTCCAAGGGACAACACCGAAGTTGAAGGCTGAAAAAGCAATTTTCTCCTTCTCTTCCCTGTCCAAGTATATCTTGTGGAAGAGTAATTAATTAGAAGAGGCTCAAAAATTAACAAATGGGAGAATCTAGGTCCAAGGAAAACAGTGTGTGTTTGTGCGTGTGTATGGGTATTTTCATTCTTCCTGAGTTCACTGTTGAGAAATCTATGCCCCATAAATCTCTGATAGTGCTAGAAATTATGATGTCGTAGCAATCATAATGGTCATATCAGAGTTGTCTTGTAATGTCAGGTTGTTTTGTGTAGGAGAGGACCTTTAGTGCTCCACACCTCAGCACAAGCTCAAGTGGTCATAATATCTGGATGTGCCCATGTACTACTGTGAACAGTTATGGCTCAGTTAAATGAGACCAGTTACATGGCAACAGTATGAAAGGTGGCATGAACCGTTCTGTGCAGTGGCTGCCATGGCACTTCTGCGAACTCAGAGCAGTTACAGCTTGAGGGAACTCCCTTTACTGCAGCAGAGAGGATGACTCCAGATGGTTGACAGAGAGTAGGAAATGGACATTGATATTGGAAATCTCTCTGAGGTAGGAAAAATGGTCATTTCTATGGCCCAATGTGGACAGTCTCACCCAATGGAAGGAAGGATACTTCTGGGACAGTGAAAATTATTTTCCAAGTGAGCCTGGTGTATCATGTGTTTTGTGGACAAGCCTACCTTCTCAGGATGAGCTGATTATGACTACATATGAGAGAGGAAAATAGATGGAAAGAGCAAGGGAAAGAAAGAGAGGAGACAGAGATAGAGAAAGATGGAGAGAGAGACACAGAGACAGAGAGAGAGAAGGGAAATCTCTGTGGTGCTGATGGGTGATTTTTGAGATTGTTCCTATTTTTGCCTGTAGCCTATCAGTCAAAACCATTCACACATGACACCCTATGGCCAGTTATTCCTGTTCCTTGATTGTAGATCACAGGAGAGAAAGGAAGAAGGGAACTACCTGAGAGTTTCCTATGAGGATGCATGGCTACAAATTGCTTCAGGCTTTCTGATGGCACCAGTCTAGAAGGTATCTTCTCCCTTGTTTCTATTGTCCCATTGGTTCCACTTGAATCTTTTCTGAGAACTCTGAGTTTGATGTGTTCTTTGCCTTGGCCATAGGTAGGTAGGTGTCCAGAGAAGACACAGAATAATACAAGTCTGAGAGTGACTTGGGGATTTAGAGAAAGAAAAGAAAACCAATTATCCCTGAGTGGTTCCTGTTGGGTGATTTTAGTCGGGGGAGAGGAGACCGGTGGGACTGACTTGGAGATTGCTCATAATGATTGCCTGCCAATAGTGAGGATGCAGCTTTTGCTGTTTATCCTTAGATTGTCGAATACTTTGTGATTGCATTTGAAAAGCTTTTCCCAAGATAAAATGGCAATTTTACAGGAATCCACAAATGAGTATTTGTTCTTGGTACCTGAACTAGTGAATCAATAGAAGCATGGATATTTGTCAGCATATATTCCATCTTAGGTATCTTGTGTGTGTGTGTGTGTGTTTGTGTGTTTGAGTGTGTGTGTGTATCTGAGTGTTGGTGTGTTTGTTCCAAAAGAGATATTTGTAACCCTATTTCCTCTACAGCTTTGCATATTTCCACTGGGTTTTGGTTCTGTTATTCAAAAGAGCATGTTAAAGAGAACATGTGTTCTTTTGAGTGGGAAGTATCTGAAGGCAGAATTCAGATTCGTGTTCATCTCCAGTCTAGTGATATGAAAGCACAAATATCTGAAATATGTCTAAGAATGTATGAATCCACTAGACTGGCAAAGTAATACTTTCACTCACTTGAGTGCTTAACAGAGCCCATTTTTACCTAATTTGTTGTTAAGAAAAGTAAAATGGAGTTAGAACTCAAAGATAGACTTGTGATTCTTGAAAAAGTAAATAAGTTTATAGTGAAATGTCATGCGTGAGTGGGAACTGTGTGATACTTGAAAGTTTATTAACTTGTTAATGTGTATGACATCACAATGGTTTTCTCATGACACCAATGAAATTCTCATTATCAACTCTCATAGAGTCAGCAGGAATGTATAAGCTTAGATGCTGTTGCTCTTGGTTTTGTTTTTGTTTTGTTTAACTCAACATTAGTATCTGCTGCAACCTTTCCTTTCACCATATGGTATTTTAAATTAAGCTATTGCTTAAGTCTTGAAAGCAAGGTTTCACATCTGACAATAGAAGTAAAAGTAGTAATGCAAGCTGGCACAGGTTACAGTTGTGTATAAGTTGATAAATGAATTTTGGTAGAGAAATTCTTGTTTCCTATGAATTGTCACTATGGAATGGATACCTTGTTCTTCAGAAGTAACCACAATGGGTAAGTTCTCCACTGGATATGTCTTCACCAGATTTTGAACTCATTTCTTAAACTAGGCCTTTTTGATGAGATAGATGTTTTTCTCTAATGTAGCATCTTCTCAGCATTTTAGTTTGTTGATTGTATTCTTCTCTCATGCAATAATACATAATGAAATCAGTGTTTTTCTTTCCACCTGTCCATGCCCTCTCCCCTCACAGATGCACTGGTCTTCTGTTTCCCATAAAAAAAAAACAGGTCTCACAAGGATATCAAAAAATATATTATAAAAGTTTACAATAAGACGAGGAACAAACACTCAAATCAAGGTTGGATGAATCAAACCAGTAGGAGTCAAAATATCTTAAGTGCAGGTAAAAGAATCAGAGACACCCTAACACTGCAATTAAATTGTGACTGTGAGATCATAAAAGTTTCCTGACAACCCCAGAAAAATTCTTATGATTCCCTCTAATGCAGCCAACAGGCAGTGAGTAGTTGAGATGCTGTAGGTTTGTAGTCTTGTTGTTGTTGTTGTTTTGTTTGTATATTTTATACTCAAGTATATTTTATGTTCTTCTATAATTGTGGAAGTTTACTTTGGGCTATACTTAAGATAATTTTGTGCACGGTTAGGTGAGGGGCAGCCTAGGTCTTGCTGTTTTGTAGTGTCTGCAAGTGTTGGATTATGTTGGGGATGTTTGTTTGTCATGCTTTTTATGCACAATCAATAGAAAACCTCAGGAATTCTATAGCAATAAAAACACCTGAATAGTGACCGTCAAGTTTCCTCTGTTCAGCATGGTGCTTGCCATGACAATGGTTCCCTCAGCTAAAGTCTGGCAGGCATTTCATATATCATTATGCCACTTTGTTGTCCTAGGTGAACTCACATATCAACATACTGCTACACTCTATATTTCACCATATTGGTACTTATGTCCTTGGGGATTGAAGATCTTTAGCCATTGTTGATCACTGCAGTCTTCTGTGACAACAACACTGTAAATATGTGATACAATTTTGATGATGTAAAACTGATAACCTAGGCCTGAGTCATCATAATTAGAAGAAAAATGTGATTGAATGAAGGATAGAGCATCTTAATGTGGACAACATGATATCATCATCAATGTAAAATATAGTCTTCAAAATTAGAAAAAACTGGCATAATAATTGTGATGGAGTGAGGGCAAAAAATGTAAATACACATCACAATTTATAGATGAAATCATAATTTGAAGAAGTTTACATAATATTTGGGATGGTATGACACTATCAATGCAAGTATGTAATATCATAATTTGAAGACAGTGGTTTGAGAATTGGAAGAATATGATATCATAATTTGGGTTATATGAAATCACCAGTGCTAAAAAATGACATCTTATTGGGAAGAAACTGACAGCATAGTAACAATGTGACATCATCCACGTGAATATGTGATATCATAATGAAAAAGAGCTGATGTCATAAATAGAGGGATGTGTTACCATCAGTTTAAGAATATGCGATTCATATTGGATGAAATGGACACCATAATCAGGATGACATGAGGTTGATGATGTAAATTTATAGCACTGTAATAAACAATGCAAGAAAGCATTATTGGACAAAACAGACATCATAATTTGGATGATACAACAAAGTTAATGCCAGAAAAGGTCATCATTATTGGAACAAATTATCTGATCATTGTAAGACTGATATCATAATGTGGATTTTATGACATCATGAATGTAAACATTTATCATCACAATTGTAAGAAAATGACATCCAACTGTGATGTGACTTCAACACTGTAATAAAGGAAATCAAAATAAGGAAAATATTTCTGCAAAAATGGAAGGAAATTAAACCATCAACCATCACCTTGAGGATGTGACATATTTTCATAATTAGAAGGAAATGATGTGATAATTGCAAAGAAATAACTTCTGAATGTGGATTGTGTGACATCAGCATTGTAATAAAAAGGGTGTGACATTATATTCAGAAGAAATTGCCATCATAATCATAATGCTATCAGATCAACATTGTAAGAATTTGCTATCATAATCACAACTGCTGAGGTCCAGTCTTGGCAAGGGCAAAGCTGAAAGGGGATGGATGAAAGAGTGGTGAGGGAAGAATCAGATGCAGGACACCATTCAGTTTTGTTTTCTAAGAGACTGACTGAAAGGAAGCACATCTCGGTACGGCTTGACATATTCTGACAATTTGTGACTGTCAAAGGCTCTATACACAAAAACATTTAAAACTTTGATGATTGATTACATACCCTCTGGAAGTCATTTTTGTAAAATCTTCCTTGATGACAAGAATATTAAAATCAACAAATCAGGAAATAGAAAAATTTGTAAAAAGTAAAAGCTAACATTATGATAAAATCAGTTTTCTTTAACTCAACATCTTTCTCCTTAAAATTGGTTTCATAAAGACTTTTGGTTAAAGAAATGCTAGAAAGGATGATGCTATTTGAGTTTGAGTCTGTTTAACATGAACATAGAGTTAATGGATTATAATACCTGTTACATCAAGCATATCTTTTTAACAACAGTCACTTTTAACCCTTGCTAAATTCTTCTTTCCTTTCACTGTTCTATTTAACATAAGACCACCATTCTTTCCTTTGATTCTTAAAAAGCAAAAGTAGTCTGCTGTTTGTCTTTCCATGGTGTCAGGAGAGTCCTAAAAGTCCTGGTTTGACATGTTTGCTCAGGGGGAGAGGGAATTCATTGAGCTAAAATGTCCTTTTCTGTGACTTTGTCATAAACTCTTACTTAAATACAATCCCTATCTTTATTGCAGTCCTGTAAAGGTTAAAAGGACATTAGGACTCCTAAAACTGTTTACTTTATTTTCAGGAACATACCAAGCTTATCATTAAGTCCATGATGTCTCTCCCTGCCAATATTAATTCTTTATTTCTGAAGGTGGATATGAAATCCTGATGATCCAGCTACAGCTCATCAGCTTCTAGAATTTCTCTAGTTTGTTTCTTCTTTAATAATTATTCTTCCACTTCCTGTGTTATAATTACTAATATCATTTATTTAAATCTAAATGTATGTCTCAGTCCTAGACTCTAAGGAATACTCAAATTTCTGCATATCTGTATTTCCCAAGGTACTGCCATTAGTTTCATTGTTATTAATACCAGCATGTTTTACAATATTCCAACTCTATCTTTCGGTGAGAGGCCTTTGACAGTAAAGAATATAAGTGGAAGGTGTTAGTGAATTTCTTTCAAGGGCAGTGAAGGGTCAATCAAGGTCATTCTAGCTTTGGAACTTTGAGAAACAGAGCCCTTACTACACTTGGAAACATCTTAGAAGGTTACGACAGCATAATTGAATGGCACTGACATCATGAGTGGGATGCTTGATAAAATCAGTCATGATTTGTAATCATAATTGGAATGAAATCACCTGATGATTGGAAGTATAAGACATCATAATGTGTATTATGTGATATCATCATTAATGTAAGCATATGCTATCATAATTAGAAGAAATGACATCATAATTGTGATGATGTGACATCAAAAATGTGAATAAATGATATTCTAGTAAGAAGGTTATCACAGCATGAATAGAACGAACTGACATCATAGTAAGGGTGATGTGTAACCATAAACCTGAAGAAGTGACATCAAAATTAAAAGGAAATATGATAATAGGAAGGATGTGACTTAATTTGGGTTATGTAGCATTGGCAATGTTCATCATAATCAGAAGAAACTGACACCATAAATGAAACTGTGATATAAACAATTTAAATATATGACATCAGATTTAAAAATAACTGACATCGAAATCAGGTTTATGGGAGATTATCAGTGTCAATAAATGACATCACAATTTGAAGAAACTGACATCAGATGATATGTTAATAATGTAAATATATGATATCATAGCACATGACAAATGGATGAAACTGACATCATAATTGAGATGGCATAACAGCATCAATATAAGTATGTAACATCACAATTGCAAAAAAAGTACATGATCATAAAGATTTCACATCATATGCACCTTAAGTAGCATGAATATAAATATATGACATCACAAAATGGACATGCTATATTTGTAAGGTATTCACATCATAATTAAGATGATTTGATATCATCAGTGTAAATACACATCATGATAATTCAAAGAAGATATAATTGGGATGATGTGCCACAATTAATGTAAGGATGTGAGAGCATAATCGAGATAATATGACACTAGTAAATTATGTATGTGATATCATAGAAAGAAATAATTTGATAATTGGAGAGACATGACAATGTAATTATTATTATGTAACACCAACATAATATGACTTGCAATAAAAAACCTAAATTTATGACAATATAATGAGAATGATATGACACATTTGGAAGGAACTGACATCTGAGTTGGGATGTTATACCACCGTATCAATATAAGAATGTGACATCAAAATTGGAAACAAGTCACCTGGTAATTGGAGGGACATGGCATCATAATGTGGGTTATGTAACATCATTAAAGTGAATATATCTCATCATAAATGAATGGATTTGGCATAATTGCAAATCTGTAACATCAACAAGGTAAATATAAAATAATATCAAAAAGGATATCACAGGATATTTGCATGGAACTTATACCATAATTGATATGATATTCCACCATCAATGTGACATAATAATTAGATGAAAGTGACAAAAATATGGCATAAAAAATCTTTATATGTCTGAACATAAGAATGTCATTGAATTTTGAAGGTACTGACATAATTGGAAATACGTGAAATTATCTATGTCAATATATGACCTGATAATTTGAGGAAACTGTCATCACCATCATGATGATTTGACATCAACTACGTAAGTATATGTCATCAAATATTAAGGAATAACATAATAGGAAGGACTGACATCATAATTATGATGATGTGACATCAATGATATAAATAGATGACACCAAAATAGGAGAGTGAAAGCATAAATGGAAGAAGCGAATATCATAATCATGATATAACTTCAACAGTATAAATATATGTCCTCAGATAATGAAGAATGTGAAAGCATAATCAGCATATGACATCAACAATGTAAATTTATGACATCATAATAAGAATTAGGGAACTTTCATCATATTTATGATGACTTGACATTATCAAAGTTGATCTCAGACATCACAATTTGAAGAATATGACATAATTGGAGGATAGGACATCATAATGTGGATTATGTTACATCGTCAATGATATTAAAAGATATCACGATTGGTGAAAACTGACAACAATTTTGACATGAATGTTGTAAATATATGACATTTTAATTGGAAGATATTGACATAAAAGTCACATAATGATGTGACTATAGCCATGTAAATATAAGTCATCATAATATGAGCTGTATGACAAAATTATACGGAAGCAGCATCATAATTGTAATGACAAACAACAAAGTATATGTATGATATAATATGAATGATTTGACAGAAAAATTGGGAAGAACTTACATCATAATTTGAATGATGTGACATCATCAATATGACATGATGACATCACATTTGGAAGAAAATGATGTGATATTGTAAGGATAAAGCATCTTAACATGGATTATGATAGTATAATCAGTGTACATATGTCACCATAATTGGATGAAACTGACATCATAATCATGATATGACATCAATCATGTAAATATAGGACACCTTATTAGATGAAATCACATCACAGTCAATATGATGTAATGCAAACAATTGAAATATACGGTATCATAAGAAATGACAGCATAATATGAAAATGCTGTCAACATAATTATGTGACACTATCAATGCAAGTATGAGACATCTCAATTGGTAGGAAAGGATGTGAAAATTGGAGGATATGAAATGATAATTGGAATTATGTGTCATTGGCAGTGTAACTATATGGCACCATATTTGCAACAAACTAACATCATAATTGTGATAAGTTTACATCAACAATGTAAATATATGACATCCCAATAACGATGTGACATCAAATTTGGAACGAATTTATATCAAATTGGCATGATGTGACATTTTCAATATCAATATATGACAACATAAACGGAATAAACTGATAACAATAATTAAGATGATGTGATGTAAACAATATAAATATATGACATCATAATAAAATATATGACAGCGTAAATGGAAAGAACTGCCATCATTATTGAGATGTGACTCCATCATTCTTACGGATGTTTGACCACAATTGGAAGAAAAGTGATGTGATAATTGGCAGAATAATATGGATCATGTACCATCATCACTGTCAATATATGACACCATAATTGAAAGAAACCAACATCATAATTCCAATGATATCATCAATGTAAACATATTAAATAATAAAAGAAGGTAATGGCAGCATAATTGGAAGGAAATGATTTCATAATTGGGTGGATATTATTATATTGTTAAGGTAAGTGTGTTATATCATAATTTGAAGGAAATGATGTGATATTTTGAAAGATATGACAACATAATTTGAGTTATGTGACATCATCTATATCAGTATGTAATATAATGTGAAGAAACTAACATCATAATTGTAATAATGTGACATCAACAGTGAAAATATATAAAAACATAACGAACAGAAAGTTACATACATGGAGTGATGTGATAAACCCCTATCAATGAAAATATAGGCCATAGTAAAGGGAAGAAAATGTACGAACTAACAAAAAGAAGTATGTAACAGCATAATTTGAAATAACTGGCATCATAATTGTGACGATGTAACAAAATCAACCAAAATGTCTAACCTAACTGACAGGAATAGATGTGCTTATTATAAGCATATGATATTATAATTAGGATTATGTAGCAAAATTCTGTAAATAAATGGCATCATAATTCATACAGAATAACCACATAATCATGATGGTGTGACAGCAAGGTAAATATATGACATCATATTATTACAGATTACATGAATATTGGAAGGACATGACAGCATAGTTGAGATAAGGTAATATCATCATTGTACATACAGGACACCAAAATTGAAAAAAACTGATATTGTAATTGTTATTATGTGATATCAACAATGTAAATATATGACATCATAAAAAAAAGTATATAACAGGATATTTGAAGGAGTTCATAATTGTGAAGATGTGATACCTTCAATATAATTTGTGACCACACAATTAAAAGGGAGCTTAGGAAGCAAGTGACATGTCACAATAGGAAGCATGTGACATCATATTTGGGATTATGTGGCACCATCAAAAGAAACTTATGACTTCCTTAGTGGAACAAAGTAACACCAAAACTTGGTGGATGTGAAACCAATAATAAGAGTATATGACATGATAGGAATAACATTACAACATACTTGGAAGGGCATGAAATCATAATTTGCATGATGTGACATCAAAATATCAATATGATATCAAAGTGGGAAGAAAATTACTTCATTATTATGATGATTTAACAACCACAATGTAATGTGTAAATATATGAGATCATCAAAAGAAGAATTTGGTATCAGTTTTGGTTGAACAATTATAGGGATGTGACACTATAATTGCCAGGAACCGATGTCATAGTTGATATTAAGTAAAAATATCAATATAAAATATGATATCTTAATCAAAATAAATTGATATCATAAATAAGTTGATGTGACACCATCAATGCCAATGTATGACATCACAGCTGGAAGGAAAAGATATCCCTTGAAAGTGTATGTGTCAAATGTTAGCCTAGGAGAGCCTTCTTGTCAGGAATCCTTTACCTAGACGCTTGGTTGTGGCCATGGTCACTCAGTGTCATCACACACATGTCTGTCATGGCAGCTTTAGTGATCACCTTGGTGTGTGTAGTAGAGTAGACTGCAGCAGGATTTCTGGGCAGGTCTAAGTCAGAATGTCCTTTCTTGGTCACAAAGGGACAGATTCCAGTCCCTTTCCCAAAAGACTATTTTTTGTTTCTGAGTCCTCTCTGCTGTGCTACAGATTGTCCTGTGTTTTCTGGAGCATTCTTTGAGAATGAGAAAGCATTTTCTAAACCTCCTAGCACCCAGAATTGAAGACAGTGTCTCATTGCAGTGTAATTGAGGACCCCATGGTCTGTGCTCCACAATTCCTGAGCCTAATAAGCATCCCTAAACCTGTCCCTTCTCTAGCCTCCACCTTGAACCCCTTCGACCACCTACAAGCCACACCCACACATCGTTTCTGATACACTCAGTAGCTGATTGCACATAGAGAGCCATCCCAGATGCATAAAGATGTTGAGCATTTCTTTAAGTGTTTCTCAGCCATTTGAGATTCCTCTTTTGTGAATTCTTTGTTTAGATATGCACCCCATTTTTAATTGGGTTATTTGTTTTGTTGACATGTAGATTCTTGCATTTTTATTTATTTTGTATGTTAACTATTCGACTTGGATGTTCTTCAAAATCTTCCCATTCTGTAGGCTTCGGTTTTGCCATGTTGACAGTGTCATTTTCCTTACAGAAGTTTTTCAGCTTCATGAGATTCTCTTATTAATCTTAGATCTTTTTCCTGACCTTCCAGTGTTTTGTTAAAAAAGTTGCCTCCTGTGCCACTTCTCTCAAGGATTTTGATTACTTTCTCTTCAATCAGTTTCAGTATATCTGGTTTTATACTGAAACCTTAGATTCATTTGCACATGAGGTTTGTACTCAGTAATAGATATCAATATATTTGCATTCTTGTACTTCAGACATCCAACTAGACCAGCACCATTTTTTTAAAAGTGCATTCTTTTTTTCATTGTATTTTTCTCGCTTCTTTTTAAATGATCAGGTATCCATAGGTGTGTGAATTTATACCTGTATCCTTTATTCTATTCCATTGGTCATCATGTCTGTTTTTATTCCAATACCATGCAGTTTTTATTACTTTGGCTCTGTAGTACAGATCAAGATCTGGGATCTTGATACCTCTAGAAGTTCTTTTATTTTTCAGGAGTTTTTTAGTTATCTAAAGTATTATATTTTTCCATATGAAGTGGTGAATTGACCTTTTAATGACTTTAAAGAACTATATTGGGATTTTGATAAGGATTGCATTGAGTCTGTAGATTACATTTAGTACAGAGGACATTTTTTACTATGTTAAACTTTCCAACCCAGGTGCATGGGATATCTTTCAAGCTTTTGAGATCTTCAAATTCCCTCGTCAAGTAATTAAAGATTTTATCATTCAAGTCTTTCATTTGCGTTGTTAGATTTATCCAAGATCCCATATGTTATTTATATCTATTGTGAAGAGTATTGTTTCCCTTATTTCTTTCTGTCTCTATTTGTCATTTGTATATAGGAGGTATACAGATTTTTTTAGTTTATCTTGTATCCAGCCATTTCACTGAGGTTGTTTACAAGCTATATGAGTTCCCTGATCCAGTTTTTGAGGTCATTTATATATAATATCTCATCTGCAAATAAGGATACTTTGACTGTTTCCCTGTGAATACATATCCCCTTAATCTCCTTCTCTTGTCCCATTGTTCTTGCTACTTCTTTAAGTACTGTATTCAATATTTATAACTGGAAGGAACAGCCTGGTCTTCCTTCTGATTTGATTGTAATTGCTTTGAGTTTTCCTCTATTCAATTTGATTTTGTTAGTAGGATTGATGTTATTACCTTTATTATGTTTCAATATAGCCTTTTTATCCTCAATCATTCCATGAGGTTTATTTTGAAGTGTTGTTTGATATTATCAAAATCTTTCTCATAGTGTAGTGAGATGAACATGTAGTTTTTTTACTATTAATTTGTTTATGCAGTGGATTACATTGACTTATTTTCTTATATTGAACGTTTCCTTCTTCTCTGGGATCAAGACTATTCAATCATGGTGAAGAATCTTTTTAATGTGTTCTTGGATGTGCTTTGTGAATATTTTATTGAGTTCATTTGCATCTATGTTCATAAGTGATATTGGCATATAATTGTCTTTCTTTATGAATCTTTTTGATGTTTGGGTATTAGCAAGACAGTGGCCTCATAGAATGAGCTTTGAAAAGCTCATTCTGCATCTGTTTTGAAGAATAATTTGAGAAATTTTGGTGTTCCTTCTTCTTTGAAAGTCTTATATAATTCTTACATAATTTGGCCCTGGCTTTTCATTGATTGTGAGTCCTTTACTGGCTTCTTCATTTCCTTGAGATTTATAGTTCTGTTTAAGTTGTTTATATCCTCCTTTTTCTTTCTGGTTTGGTGATTTGGATATTCTCTGTCTGTCTTTAGGTTGGTTAGGCTAGGGGTTTGTCTATCTTCCTGATTTTCTCGAGCAACCAGCTCCTTGTTTCATTGATTCTATGAATTATTATTTTTTGTTTCTATTTTATTGATTTCAGTCCTCAGTCTGATTAATTCTTGATGTCTACTTCTTCTGTGTACGCTTGCTTCTTTTTGTTCTAGGGCTTTCAGGTCTGCTCTTAATTTGCTAGTATATGAATTCTCCACTCTTTTCTGGTAGGCCCTTTGTGCTATCAATTTTCCTCTTAGCATAATTTTTTAATGTAACATAAGTTTGTATATTTTTTGCAATCATTTTCATTGAATTAAAGAAAGTTTTTAATTTCTTCCTTTATTTCTGTCTTGATCCATTTGTCATTTAGTAGAGTGGTAGAGTTTCCATGAAATTGTTGGCCTTCTGCTGCTGCTGTTGTTGAAGTTGACCATTAATCCTTCATGATCTGATAGGATGCAGGGGGTTATTTTAGTTTTCCTGTATTTATTTATATTTGCATTTTGGCAATGTGATCAATTATGGAGAAACTTTGTGAGACGGTGAGAAAAAGATGTTTTCTTTTTCTGTGGGTAAAATGCTCTGTAAATGTCTGTTAGGTCCATGTATTTTATAACATTATAACATTATTGCCAATATTTCTCATGTATTTTTTGTATGGATGGCCTGTCAGTTGGTGACAGTGGGGTATTGAAATCTCCTCGTATTAGAGTGTGAAGGTTAATGTGTTTATTTAAATTTGAATTGTCCTTTTACAAATTTTGGAGCCCTCATGTTAGGGACATAAGTGTGAAGAATTGCAATGTCATCGTAGTGGATTTTTGATTTAATGGGTATGAAATGTCCTTCCGCATCTCTTCTGATGAATTTTGGTTTAAAGTCTACTTTGATGGATACTAGAATGGTTACATCAGATTGATTTTTAGGTCCATTCTCCTGGTAAAACTATTCCCAATGCTTTACTCTGAGGTAATGTTTATCTTTGAGGTTGGGGTATGTTTCTTGTATGCAGCAGAAGGCATGATTCTGTTTTCAGATCCATTCTGTTAATCTGTTACTTTTTATTGGGGAATTGAGACCATTAATTTTGAGGGATATCAATGACCAATGATTGTAAGTTCCTGTTATTTTGTAGTTATTTTTGACATGTCTGTGTGTGTCTTCTACTGAGTATGATGATGTGAGATTATTATTTCCTGTGATTTCCTGATTGTAGTTAGTCCCCTTGGATTGCAATTTTCATTCTATTACATTCAGTAGGGCAAGATTTGTAACTAGGTATTGTTTGAATTTGTATTTATTTTGGTATGAAATATTTTGGTTTCTCTGACTATGATAATGCTCAGTTTAGCTGAGAATATTAGTCTGGGCTGACACCTGTATTCCCTAAGACTCTGTAGTTTTTCTGTTTAGGGTTAGGCATTAAGGTCTCCTTTAAGAAGTTAGGTGTAATTCTATTAAGTTTGCCTTTATATCTTATTTCTTGTTTTCTTCTTGCAGTTTTTAGTATTCTTTGTTTGTTCTGTATGTTCAGTGGTTTTATTTTTATGTGGCAAGGAGACTTATTCTTTTGGTCCAGTCTAATTAATGTGCTATAAACTTCTTGTACTTTTATAGGCATCTATTTCATTATATTTGTGAATTTTTTTTTCAATGATTTTGTTGAATTTTTTATTGCTACAAATTTTGTGAAGTAATATGTACTGATATGTTGTAGTCAAAGAGTCTACGACCTGTGCTAAGTTTGTAAAAAATTGAATTTCTGTCTTTAAATGTGTCTAGTCTGTGAAATTATTTTTAAATATTCTATCATCAAACTTAGCAGCAAATGCCTTTATTGTTGAGACAATACACTGTCTCTTGTCTGAGGGATGCTTCCCTTCAGAAGTGCTGACATTGGTGAGGGTGTGCATCTGCAATAACTCATCTCTCACCAAGCCAAACTATCTGAATTTGAGGGCCAAATCTGTTGGACATACAGGCACTCAAGTTGTTTAAGAGATATCAGATAACAGCCCAGATTATGCACGTAAAAGGACAGCAGATCCTTCTCCACAACTTTTAATTTCCATGTGTAGATGCTGAAAATAGAAGTGGAAGTGACCTTTCTATCACATCCTCTAACTAATGACTTCATAATGAAATAAGTGTAGAATATTCTGGAACTTAAAAACACTGATATCACAGTAATTGAACACTATTTGTTGTCATTATCATGTGACACAGAGACATAGAAGAGCCATGGAAATCAATCCAACATAAAGACAACAAATGAGATAGATCAGCGAAGGACCTTATACATGCAAATAGACTGAAACGGGAGATTTTTATCAATATAAAAATGTGAGGCAAGTTTTTAAGTGTTTGGAAATATTTATTTATTTATTTAGCTTTGTAAAAGATATTATGTATTCAAGGTTGGCTTTGAGCTTATTATTTAGCTGACGCTGGGCTTGAACTCCTGACCTCTTTCCTCTGCCTTTCCAGTCCTACAGTTCATTCTATGTACCACCATGCCTAGTCTGTGTAGTGCTGGGGATCAAACCCATTGTTTCTGTGAATGATAGGTCTGCATTGAACTACATGAGCAGCCCAAATTTGTGGATTATTATCTTTTTTTATGAATTGACTTTTGTTTTTGTGTTTATATCTCAGTGAGCATATGCCATATTTATGAGACCAAAGAGACCAGAAGAGAGCTTCAGAATCCCTACAGCTGGAGTTACAAGCAATTGAGTGCCAAACATTTTTGGTGCTGGGTACTGAACTTGGGTCTTCTAGAAAAACAGAAAGTATTCTTAAAGAAACATGTCACCATTCTTGGCCTAGTTTCTGATTCTGGATGAACACAGTTTACTGGGTAAAAAAACTATACCATGCCTTTAAATCTGCAGCCAGATGAACATAGCCCAAATGTCATTTATCTTATGTGGTTATTGTGATGTTTTGTTGTTATCTAGTTAGTTCTAAGCTGGAAATAAAATTTTAAAGCTAACCAATTGTTCCAAGTTGTAGTCTTGCAGTATAACAGGGGGAGGAGGGAAGTTCTCTTAACCTGACTAGATCTTTCCATAGTACCAGGCATGCTCTAACTGAAACACAGGTCTATTATGTAACTCAATTTGCAGTAAAAATTCAAGGCAATAGAAGAATGCAGGTTGTGAGATACAGATAAAAAAATATTTTCATCATTTGAATAAGGTTGTCCATACCTAGGAATTACAAGTAAACTTTATTAATGACTACACGGGTAACAAAGAGTTGGTTATTGTGCTAATGTGTACCTTTGTATTCTGTATACTGAAAGTGTCTGTATAACAAATTACTACATCAGACAAGATTATCAAGTGAAGAAGTTGTTTTCAATCCTTTCATAAATGAGCATTTAGATATCACATTTAATAATTTGATATGAAAATTGTACTGTTATCTGTTTGATAAAATGTGTTCCATAGACTATATTTTCAGTTCTGTACAGAAGCTATGTACTATTAAGGGCATATACATTGTCATAAGATAAATATTCTCAGGCTAGAGAGATGGCTCAGCAGTTGAGAGCACTAACTAATCTTCCAGAGGAACAAATCCTATCTCCTGTGAACATATATGCACACACAAACATGTATACTCATATTAACACCCCCCACACAAACACACAAGATTGGACTGAGGTTATTTGGGTTTGTCGGTCAAAACTTGCTATTTTCTCTGCATATCTCAAAACATTTTTATCTTCAAGCTGTTGACTGAAAATGCCATTTTGGAAGGTGTCCTTTCAGTCTTTTGTAGTGCATACTGTCGCTCAGAAGTTCTTCATTTCCTTTCTTCATTGTGTGAGTATTTCACCTCCACTTATTTCAGTATATGCACTTCCTTCTCTGCACTAGGCCATTTTGGGGAGGAAAGGACAGTCTGAAACTCAGAAAAGTGATTCCCGGCATATGCTGCCTATCTCCCATTTTATACTCAGATTATTTTTAAAATGAAATATTAGGCATTATGACATTTAACATCTAAAATTCTCAGCACCATTTCCAATTAAAACAATGGCTTCTTTTATACATACATTATTATTAGCACACCTAGTAAAAGAAACAATCTTGTTTTACAATCATCTATTACTCAGGTTATGTTCAAATTCTGTGATAGTCTTAAAAATTCTTTAGAAAAGTGATTGAATTATTTGAATAGGATATAAAAAGTTGTGTATATTACCTTTTTATTTGAGATAATATCTCCCTGTGTAGCTCTACATGGCCAGGGATTGCATATGTAGAATAGACTGCCCTCATACTCACACAAATCCATTTCCCTCTACCTCCTGGGTGTTGTGATTAAAGACATTGGCCACCACACCTGGCTATATGCCATTAGGACACTTAAATCTCAGTTTCTCAGTTTCAGTCATATGCTACCTCACCTGAATCTCATGAAACCGTGGCTGTTCTCACACTCACTCTCTTCCTAAAGATAATGTTGATTTTCTCACTTCTACATTTATCTCTATATTACCAGAATTCCTGAAAATTCCACCTTGTCTTGGTCCCTTAAATATCTTCACATCAGTTTTTTTTTTCTCCTCCTTTATTGCCATTGAAAAGAAATCAGGGAAATTGTCCTGTGGCATACTCTACCTTCTGACTTAGTCTGGTTGCTCCTAAACAATGGTATTAACTAGTTCCTTATCCTCTGTGTTTCTTAGAAAGTGTCAGTTGTAGACTGCCATGCTTGATTCAATAGTTTGGGGAAACAAAGTTTCATAGGTAACTCCATTCTGAAGGATTCAAATCAGTAGGCATACAGTATCTTTTATCCCTTTCTTGATTGGCCATATGGGTGCCCATGGGAAGAATCCAATCCAATATTGTTAAAGACATTCATTCATCTCCAATCCAGTGGAGTCCATGTGACAAGCCTAAACTCCTGCTTCGTGGATTGAGACTAAAGCCAACTCCATTAGTGTCTGCGACAGGGATAAACACCTGCTCCATGGGTAGAGGCTAAAGCTTCAAGGATGCTGGTCTCCTTGAAAGGTTGGCTGGCGCCCCTAGAAACAGAGGGATGTTTTCCTGTCGTGTCCTCCTTCTGATTGTTGGCTGTGGTCTGATAGCTATCGTTTTCCTTCTCTTTATTCTGTTCTATGGAGCGTGGCTGCAATGCTCTCCAGTGTCCACCCACCTAAGATGGATGTAAAAAATGTCGAGCAAACGCCAAAAGCCGCCGAAATTGTAACTCCTGTCTTTGATCCTGATCTCAGTTTCAAAAAGTAGTTACCCTCTATTACAAAGCAGTACAGTAACTGGCTTCTAAAATTATTAACCTCAGTATACTTACTGATAGACCAACCGTAACCACATTGTATGTCAACAGTAACCACATTGTCCTACACATTGTATGGTATGATCTGTTTTCACATATTGTATCCCTTAACCACATTTCCCTGAAAGAGGCCTGATGTATGTATTTTGAGACAATTCACAAAAGAGGCCTGACATATTTTGACACTATTCACATTCTTGTATGATTATGTTTCCTTGAATTAAAAATAATATATAAGTCTGATGCTCACTGCTGCAAATTACACTCAGATTCAATACATTCTTGTGTCTGTGTCTGTTTGTCACTTCGCCGACTCCTTGCCCACCTGAGTGAGAATTCCTGATTCTCCCCAGATTTAGGGCACCCGGATGGGTTTGTCAGCAACAGTATTTTATGAGATAATAAAAAATATGCAGATTGAATGTTGTGGGAAAAGAGGCAAAGATTATAAGGTGTATTTTTTGTTTGGTATTTGACATTTTGACATGAACTTTCACAATAATGCTAGATTCTGGTGGTAAACACAATTTATTGGTCTGCAACCATTTTAACTTTTGTACAGTGATTTTAAGCTCAAATAATAGAAGAAGAAATACTCAAACACCAACTTCACTGAATTGCACATTGACAGGTAAAATTAAAAATAAAATGTCAGAACTTTGATTTTATTTGAGTGATTGAGTGGCTATGGGCTGAGTAAGGCAAAAGCACAAGTATATTAGTCTCCAGTTTGGTTGTATTAGAGAAAGAGTACCTTAAATATTCCTGAGAGCCCATCAATATATACTGAATGGCATAATACTGTATCCACTTGCCTGTGCGCTTTACTATAGCCTTTGTACATAAATGTGTGGTGGAGAAATAAATATTTCCCAACTCATAAAGAGACTTATATCCTGTTGGTAACATAAAGATGTATATACTGATGTGTCATGAGAGGGTGGGATCTGCATAACAATAATAATTTTTGTAGATTGCGACAACTCATGAGATTATATTGGTTGCCTGGGAAGTCTTATCTCAGCCTTTTGGTTCCATTGTCAATGATATTTTTCCTCAGGCTTCTGTTGGCTTATCCAGGTAATAATGGAATTCCATTCATCTTTTCAAATGGAAGCTCTTATTGAGGTGGAGCCATTTTACTAGACAGTGCCCATATTCCTTGGAAATGAGTATCCTGTACAATCTTCAACCCTAAAACCATTACACTTACTCAACATAGGAATAACATCACTTTCCAACATTGCCTAAGACAGTGAGTGAGTTGCCACCTGGGAGTCTTGCTTTGGGCAGTAAATTGGAAAATCTGACTCAGAAGAGGGCCAATTGAGTGGATCTAGATAAAAGGAACATGACATTCTAGGTGAAATTCTTCCCTAAATCAGAATTGTCTTTGTGATGCACACAATGATTTCCTTTGGATTTGTTTTCAGGCCTTGAGATGAGAGTGGTCTGTTTCCTCCAGAACATGACAATGGTCTCATATTTCCATGAATATTTAAAGTCTTTTGAATCTGGTGACCAGTGAAGTTATGGGACCTTTGGGGCTGAAGAGAAGTTGAAGCAGCAGAAAGATGCCTTGCCCCTGCTAAGAGGGCTGATAGGATGCTTTGCAAACTCCTTGTCTTTCAGTCCTGGAGGGACCCAAATTTTTCACAAGAGCAAAAAGGAAATAACGTGGCAAGTGTTTCTTTGCCCTGAGGCCTATTGGACACCTTCCTCTGTCTTTGCAAAGACCATGCATGAGGCCAGGTGCATGCCCTGCCCTCATGCTAATGGGACTTCTTCACCCAGAGTACCGGGACCCTGGCTCCTCTGGGGAAAGATATTTAAACAGGGAAAAGCCCATAAATAAAGGAGACCATGATCAATCAGATACATCTCCTGGGACTTCAGTTTGCTTCTAGTCCTGTATTCTCAGGTTGCGTGGTCAGAACCTAGGAGAAAACAACTGAGACTCACTCATTGGTTTCCGTGTGTTTTCCCTCTGTTCAAGCACAAGCTCTGCCCTTCTGGTCAGGGGGTGGAAACTAGGTCACCGCGGGTCAGGCACCAGTGGTGTACAAGGGAACCCAGCCACCAAGGCAGATCTGCGGCAGTTCCTGTGCAGGACGGAGGGAAACCATAATGAAGTCTTCTGTGGAATGCAGAGCTCTAGAATTCTTTTCCTAGCAGAGATAAAAAGCACACTTCCTGGTGTCCTTTGTAACCATAATTAGCAGGGATGCAAAACAGTAGTCACCCAAGAGTGCATACGGGGCTTGTGAAAAGTGGACTTGTCTGGGCTCCTTTCTTGTGTTCCTAACAGTAAACTGAGAAATCTAAATTTATTACTGCTTTCTTTGCTCTCTAATTTCACACATAACATGTTTGTTGGAATACACACCAGTAACTACATAATGCAACATTTCCAATCATCAGTCTTTTACATTCATCCATTCATCCTTGACTTCATTTTATCCATGCCTCCTTAACCACTTCCCATTTTTATCTTTTATTATTCACTCCTACTTACATTTATTTCTACCTCTTTTATTTTGATTTTATTCTTTCCTTCCTTTTCCTTTCTTTATTCTTTTTGCATTTTGAAAGGTTTTCCTTTTGGATAGTTGTATGTTTATTATTCATCCAACTACCTGTCAGACAATGTTTGTTATAGAAAACTTCATGTCCATTACTAATACAAGGTGCTGGGAGCATTGTACCATAACTAGACATCTTGTACAGCTAAAAGATGTGTATCACCAAGCAGAAAGCTGTGTGATTTATTCATGGTAAATGTACATAACCAGGAACCTCCATGCAGACATAGAAATGAGCTTAGAAAACAATGAAATAGGAAGACTTTCCATTTCCAGATTTTGCTGCCTGTGTGGCTTATTTTGGAAACATGACTCCTGGAATACCTGAGTCAGTTTTAGGCTCATATTATTTACTCCATCTAGGTCAAGTTTTCCAGGAGGAATGCCAGTTTCCAGATTGAGATCCTTTGAGCTATCATTTTTCATGTCATGTGATGATTCTACTTTGGCAATCTGATCCTTGATTACAAGTGGAAGAATGGATACCACAGGGCCTAATATTAATCCATGTTAGGGGCTGGGGTGTAGAAAGCTCAAAAATTTACCAGGGATAATACATACTGTGTTCTTCCCCTAGATTGGAAAGTGAGACTTTAAGTGTTCAGAAGGCCATGGAGAGTAAGCTATGTCTCTTGTAGATGCAGTTCAGCATCTCTTATACTTGTTCCCAAAAATTTAAACAAGAAACAATATTCTATGGTAGAATTCCCATACAATCTCACCTATGAAGAGGAGCCCATGTTAATATATTTTAGATAGTTCAATGATAACAGGCATGTATTCTCATTAGTTTAATTGTCTGTTCTTGTGACTGAACATATACTATCATTGGTTAATTGCAATCATTGACAAGGGACAGGTGTTAAAATGCCCAGAAAATGCAAGTGAGCATGAATGCTGTATCCTGTCCAAGGAGAGGAAGCAAAGCCTCAAAATGTGCAGAAGACCTGATAAAGGTGTTATGTATTTAGTTGATGTAGGAGAGCACATCTATTATTTGTCCCCTCCCTTTTAAAAAAATGTATCTATGGTATATTCCCTATGCAGTCACAACCATCAATGGGAGCATAGAATAATACAGGTTATAGCAGGGATCAGAGAGCTAAGTATTTATTATAGTCAGTATAAATGTCTATTGTGTCTGAGAACATTGGCTGCAATTGACTGACAATTGTGAACAGCAGCTGATCATTCGATTGAATAATAGCCTGTTCCATATGAGAAGTCAGTGCATGCCAAAATGCATATGATTCACAATTTATCAGTATACTAGATACTGGAATCTGCTTGTACAGAGGAGGGGGTTGGTGTGTAGAATGTCTACAAGAAAACATATTTTTTTCCTCAGAACTTTCTGAAAGATATCAATAGTGAGGAGGCAGCTTCGGCAGTCTCAGTAATTAGAGAGTTGGAAGGCTTCCTGTTTAAATATGAAAAGCATTTCCCAAAGTAAAATGGCAATTTTACAGGAATCGACAGATAATTATCTGTCCTGGTACCTGTGCTAGATAATCTATGGAAGCATGGATATTTGCCAGCATGTATGTCATTTTTTGTATCTTTCATTTGTATGTGTGTCTGTGTATGTGTGTTTGTATGTGTATGTAGGTTATCTGTCTGTCTGTCAGTTGTGCTGTATTTGAACAGGAAGAGATATTCAAATACCTACTTCCTACATTGCTTTGGGTTTTTCCATTGTGGCTTTGTTCTCCTATAAAACAAAACAGATTAGGGAACTTATATTCCTTTAATTTTGAAGGACCTTTGTAAGACAGAGGCACAGATTGGTATTGGTATACCATCTGGTGATATGAACACACAAATATCTGACATAAGTCTAAGAGAATATGAGTCTAGTTGATTGGCAGTATAATTACTGCACTTACTTGTCTGGTTTACAGCAACAATTGTAGATAAATTATTGGCAAGAGAAATAAAATACAGTTATAACTCAGACTTTGATTTTGGAAAAAGTGAATAGGTATATAGTGAATTGTCATGAGTGGGTGGGATCTCTATGGCACTAGGGAAGTATTAAATTGTGGCTGACAATGATATTGTAACGGTTCCCTAAGGACCTTAATGAGATTCTTATAGTCCCATGTTATGCATTCAACAGGCATGGAACAGCTGAGATGCTGTGGGTTTTTTGCTGCTGTTGTTTTTTTTTTTTACGACTCAAGATCAGCATCGTTTACCACCTTTCATTTAAGTATATGTTGGCTTCTAATCAAGGCATGGCTTAAGACTTGAAAGCTGACCAGAAGCTGGCACATGTTACAGCTGTGGATAAGCTAATTCAATAATTTTGATTGTGAATGTCCAGTTTCATAAGAATTGTTACTCTGAAATGGAAACGTCAGCCCCTAAGAGGTTTGTATCCACAACAGAGTTAGTTCTCCTCTAAGTACCCACTTTCAGCAAACAGAGGAGCCAATTCTTAGACTAGTCAGTCCCTGGTTAATGAGGTAGGTGTATTTCTCTATTGGCAGCTTCTCAATACTTTTGTATGTTTATTTTATTCTTCTCTTAAAACAATGCATCATGACATCAACTTTTCTTCTTTCTACTCTCCTAAGCCCTTCCCTTTGTTTCCCAGATCCACTGATCTTAATTTCCCTTCTGAAAAGAGCTTGTCTTTCACAGATATCAACAGAACCCAGCTTACGAAAAACCTAATATCAAAGTAGGATGAGAAAATGCACTAGTAGTTAATGAGTACCAAGAGCAGGCAAAGGAGTCAAAGACACCCCCACTCCCATTATTACAAGTCACATGAAAACAGCAGGCTAAAATATATACCATATATGCAGAGGATCTCATGTAGATGCATACAGGCTCTGATTTCCACTTCAGTCTCAGTAAGCACATATGAGCCCTGTCTAGTTGATTCAGTGGGCTGTGTTCTCCTGGTGTCTGTAATAAGTCTGGCTTCCACAATCCTTCCCCCCCCTCACTGTAGTGTTCCCTGAGATGTTAAAGTAGGGAACCAGTTGAGATCCTTAGTTTACGCACACTCTATGCCTAATATGTGTAGCTGTGGGTCTCTGCATCTGTTTGTATCAGCTACTTGAGGAAGCCTCTCTGGGAAAGATTAACAAAATATCATTAGGAATTATTTCATTTATTTTTTTAACAAATTTGATTCTAGCATAGGCCTCTGGGGTACCCAGACTCATGTTTCTGGCCATCCAGGCAGTGTCAGCCATGGGCTTTTTCACCTTATGTGGGCCTCAAGTAAGATCAGTTATGGGTTTGACCCTCTCACAAGTTCTCTGCTACCATTGCCCTATCATACCTTTATGCAGGACACAGAGTAGTTCAAAGATTTTTAGAATGGTTTGTCTCTATTTGACAATTGGAGATTCTAACAACATAATAATGACTGTGTGAAAACAATAATGTGAAAAATCATAATTGCAAGAATCTGATATCATAATAGTATTGAGATGAAATCAACACCTCAGTTTAAATATATGACATCATAATAAGTACATGACAGCAAAATTGGAAGGAACTGACATCATAATCAGTGTGATTGATACAAATAATGTAACTATATGACATCATAAAAAAAGGGAACTGAAATCTTAATCATGATCATGTGACAACAGTGTAAACATATGTCTATAAAATGAGCGATATCACACGACATTAGAAGGAAGAGATATCATAATTGTAAGAATGACACCATCAACATAAGTATGCAAAATCACAATAGGAAGGAAAAGTCCAGAAATTTGGAGAATATGAAAATATAATGTGGATTATGTGACATTCGCCATGTAAATAAATATGATATAATTATCAGAAACAGATATAATAACTATGTTGATGGTACATAAATAGTATAAATACATGATGTCATAATAGGAGTTATATGACAGAATAATTGGCAGAAACTGTAACCATAATTTTGATGATGTGATAACATCATTGTAAATATGTGACATCACAATTGAAAGGAAATGCTGTGATAATTACAGGATAAGACAACATAATGTGGATTATTTGAATTAATCTATTTAAATATATGAACTAGTAATTGGTAGAAAATGACAATTATGAAGAACTGACATCAACAAGATTTGATATCACAAACAGAAGTATATGACAGCATAATGAAAGGAACTGATATTACAAATGGGATGATGTGAAACCATCAATATCAGGTTGTGATATAACAATAGGAATGAAATGGCATGTTAATGGGAAGAATAAGACATCATAATGTAGATTATAATGTGACATCATTAATATTAATCATTAATATATGTCACCATAATTCAAACAAACTGACAGGAAAAGTTGTGATGAAATGATATAAACAATGCAAATATATGACAAATGGAATAAACTGACATCATAATTGGGATGATGTAACATCAACATTGTAGATGCATGACATCACAATAATAAGAATATGAAAACATTCAGGAAGGATCTGAAACTCATTATAAATGGATTGTGACAGCATCAAGGTAAATATATTACTCATAACTGGAAGGAAATGGCATGGTAATTGGAAGGATTAGTCATCCTAATTGGCGTTATGTGATATCAACATATGAAAACATTATTTGAACAAACTGACTTCATATGCATGATGATAGGAAATACAATGAAAATATGTGCTACCATGCTGTGATTGTTATGACTGCAGTATTAGAAAAAAATGAAATCATATTTGGTATTATGTGATACCATCATGGTATGTGATATCAAAATTAGAAGAAAATTTGAAAATTGGAAGGGTAAAACACCTTAAAATATGGGTTATATTACATCATCAATGACAGGAGTGTAAAAAGCTACACTCAAAATGTATCACTCACATGAATAAATCTGAGCAGTTCAGGAACAACACCAATCAACCTGATAACACTGATGTGGAAAAATTCACAGTCCTCAACCCTACACATAAAACTACAGAGAATTGATCAAAACTAAGAGTGGAAAAAATGTATTCAGGAAAAAAAACTCATATTAGATTTTCAGAGTCACATGGTCAGACCCAAAAGCAAGCATAGAGGTAATAATACAGTTTGGAATCATTTAGGAATATATATGCACATACATATGTGTAAGCAATAACAATGAACAAAGAGGATAAGAATTTGAAAGCCAGAAAGGAGAGATCTATTTGAGGGTTTAGGGGCATAAAAGAAAAAGGGAACTATGTTATTTTATTACTTCAAATGTAAAAAAATTATATATACATACATAAATTTTTATATGTTTGTATATGTTACATATACATGTAGCTTGTTACAAATAACATATGTGTATTTTTTATAATATTTTATGTGTAATAATATGTTATATATTTTGTATATATTATATATAATTTGGACATATATACAGTATATGCAAATTATTTATGAGATCTTTTACTTTTGATACAAAAATAAAAAATATACATAAGTGGGTGTACATATATATATATATATATATATATATATATATATACACACACACACACAAAACCTGCATATCAAACAGTATAAAACAGCCCCTGATAAATCAAAATTAAATTTTTATATTCAGAATCAATCAAATTATATATTAAGTGTCCATGGTTTCTCTTGATATGTCTATATCATTATCTACATCTCCTGTTTCCAATTCAGATGTCATACCCTTCCATGTGTTGTGTCATATCCTTACATTCATAGTGTCATTTGGACAGTTCATATTTATATCTGTTTTTTCTCTCAGTGTCACGTTCATCCAGTTTTTGTTGATGTTTGTGCTTGCATCCATGTTTCCTCAAAGTTGTGAATTTGGATAAGTACATACTGATATTCTTGCTTCCAAGCATACACAGTTCACCCTCTATGTAAGGATGAACCATTTTGTATTATGTTATCTCTCCTGGATCAGTCTGGACACGTTTGTGTTCATGTCCTTGCTTGAATCAACAGATTACTCCCATGTAAGGTTAGAGATTTAGAATTAAATGGTATTTTCCAGTTTCCCTTACCTATGCAGGATGTTAATTCCCAATCAATATACACCAGTGCCATTTGCTGTTTACATTAGGAAACTGCAGGCAGTCCTCAAACACAGGAGCATGTCCACAGGCAGGTTGCAGTGTGCCTTAGGAATGCACTTCCAGCAAAAATTACACACATAAAAGGAGTGTAAATAGCTACATTCATAAAGTGTCACTGACCTGACATCTAAATATGAGCAGGATAAAAATTTCATCAACAGGTATGCCAATGTGGACCTGAGGTCTACAGACCTCAGAACTACACATGAAAATAGAGACAACTAACTGTATAGCTGTGAGTATGATACATGTATCCAAGGAAGAGCATCCTAATAAGATGTCCAGTTGTGGTCAACCTTAAAAGCCTGCATGTAAATAATATCTCATAGATTGAGCAGGACACATTTAGGAATTTATATTCACATGCATATATGTACGCAAAAAGAATTAATGAACAAAGAGGTAATCAATTTGAAGGACAGAAAGGAAGGATATATTGTAGTGTCTGAGGAATGAAACAAAGGGTGTAATGGTGTAATATTCTTAATATCTTACTATCTCAAAAGTAGAAAAAAATTATATATTATACATACACATCATGTCTATACACAGAACACCCAAGACTATGATATCAGTCAACACCAATGAAGGCTTAGAGACAGGTAGGTGCTGTTCCAGATTATAGATATATGGTTTCGGTGATGAGGCTAGAAGTGAGGTGGAGACAATAAAAGCAGTGAACTGCTTTCCCAAGTAAATGTCAGCTGGGATTTCCAGACAATGTGGTATGTGTTTGTTTATTTTGTGGAACTGTCATTGAACCCAGTACATGGGAATCAAGCACTCCCACTGAGTTATACCTACAGCTCTGGCCTCTATGCTTCTTATAATTTTCACTTCAATGCGTCTTTGATGCAGACAATGTTAGACTCCCTCTGTAATCCTATACTTGGAAAGGTTAGGCTGGAAGATCCCAAATGTAATCAGCTAGCCTTATGTATATAAAACAACTATTTCTTAAATAAATACTATTTATAAATCATACTTTTTAGGTTAAAACAATAATTTTGGAAACATACAACTACATTCTGGGGTTTGATAGATGTTTCATGTTTAAGAGTAGATACTGCACTTGAAGACGATTTGAGGTAAGTTCCCAGAACCCACATGGGCTGGACAGTTGCCACCTGTACCCCAGTCCCAGTGGATAAGATACCTTTGAGTGCACTGGTATTTGTGTATCACTCACACAGTCTTGAAAATAATACTCCTAGGAGCGTATACTAAACTTTAGAATGCCCTGATTTTTCAGTTAACACCTATTCTTTTTTGTTGCCCATATGTGTATTTTCCAGTTTGGTGTCTTTGGTGCGGTTGGATGATGTCTATCAAATCAAATTCCTACTGCTTACATCTAAACTTGATGCAATAGCATAGGAAGAAATTGCATATTTTTCAGAGTTCTAGCATTTTCCACATGAGTAATCCAATTTAAGTAGGAACAAAATAAAAGGAAGATGTTGTATTGCATGATGATCTTCACATATCAAACTCTAATCAGAAAAATCCAAAAACCCTCCCGTGAAGACAAGGTATTTCCATATTACAAAGCTTTGTAAATATCCAAAGTCAAGATTTGCCTCTTGGTTTGGGACTTTACCGTCCACCTTTTTCTGCAAGATGCTGCCAAGCCCAGGTTGGAAGCCTGGGTTCGGAGAGGTGGGGCCTTGCCATATTTGTAACTTTCTCTCTGGTTTTGAAGCAACTAAGATAAAGAGTGCTTCTGCTCTGTCATTTTTCTTAGGTGATCCTGTGCAGCAGCCAACAGGAATGTAGAGTCAAGTTCCAAAGCAGTGGAGGCAAAGGTAGACTCAAGCTCCTGTCTACCTGAGGCCCCCATGAACTTCTTCCATAAGTAACAACAACAGCAGGTTCCTCCATCTCCTACCTCCTTCTCCAGTAGCAGTGCCTACTTACAGTGTAGGTTCTGCAGAGATAAGACATGCCAGACCATGTTCCTAACACACTGGATGGCACCTCAGCGGGAACTTACTTAAATTGCCAGGAGCTTGTGTCCTGAAACTAGGAATTCACCTGGGATTCATATAGAGTGTTAGAAACAAGCAGTTTACTAACAATGACTTCAATGAAGGACAAGGATGTTGACTAGGGAGATCATTTATCTGCCCTCCTTTCTCCCCTTTCTTCCCCTTCTCTACCATCTCCTCCACTATCCCACTCTCCTCCTTCTTTGTAACTCTCTGCCTTGTTCTTTTCCATCCTGCTCTCCCATCTGTTGGGGCAATGTACACTGCCAGCTTAAAAAAGTTCCTGGCTCCTGTTGCTAGGATATTGGGCACAATACAAACTTTGTCCCCTTTTCTTCCTTTACTGTACGGTGGCAAAAAGCATCTCATTAATATGATTGTCTATTTGGCTTTATAGTAAGAACTCAAATGAATTCTTGGGCTGGCTGTGAGCGAACTCTGCCATCTCTGCTCAAAAGCAATTTAAATATCCCACTAACCTTCAAGTTGTGGCAGGAATGAGAACTATTCATACTTGCTGAAAGCATATTATAAACTATTCTTAGCTAAACTGACCTTCCTAGGAGACAACCACAGTTATTTCTGCAAAGAGCCTAGATATTAAGTCAGTACACATACAAATACAAATAGAAAATTCAACCCTGAGCAGCTCCTCCCTTTTTATAGTAAGCCTATACAGACCTAGAAACAACGATTCATTAATTAGGATTGTACAGTCCTAGAATAAGCTATTCCTTAATTAAACTATTGTGTTAGTTTTCTCAGTAAAAATAACCTTGAAGAATAGAGCTTACACCTTCAATCTGTGAAAGGCATTCCTGCTTATATTGTAATGTGCTTATTTCCTGTAAACCATAAAAAAATAAAAAGCATTCTGTACATTTTTTAAGCTACAGGAACCTTGCCTCTGGGTTTGAAGTATTCTCTCAGAGAGAGAAGACTCTCCTGAGTGAGCAGTTTTCCTCCCTAGCAACAAGTATATGATTGCCAGTTCTTTCTCAAAAGTGTTTGCGTGTGTTTTTATATGAAAAGGTATGTCTGAGCATGGCACTTTAAAGTCTGAATGTACAATCTATTTTTTCCTCAAAAAAGAAACAGTTTTATGTGTTTGTCGTAACTTTATTTCATCAGTCTGTTTTCCTATGTGTAGTTTCATGGAACCTATCGTTGGTGAAGGCCTGCCACTACTCGACAGTTCTCTCTCTCACATCCCCACTTGCTCTCTCTTCTGTCTCACTGTCAACCCTCCATTCTTCTCTGTCCCCACTTTTCACTGAAAGCCAATTCCTCTGGCTGCCCTTCCACCTGTACAAAAAGCAAATGTGAATCTGTGTCTGTGTTCTGCAGGAGGTGACAGAACAACAACATGACATACACTTGCTTAAATGATCAGGCCAATGCTTAGCAAACACAGCACTGAGAACTCACTGACTTCCCCAAAGGAGCCAGAGAAGCTGTCTCAGAAAGGACCCCACCCAGGAGAGATTTCTGTTCCTGGTAAAGGCTTATGTAATAAAATTGTTTGTTCCAGATGTGAGAACTACAGATCTCAGGAGCATTGACAATGAAAACTAGTATATATGGGAGATAGAAGTGAACTACTATAAAAATATACTTTCTCCTGAGAACAAACTACATAGGTTGGGACTTCCAAACTCTCATTTAGTCCATAGGCTTCTACCGACAGTAACTACAAGCCATGACCATCTATTCTGGACAACCTTAATTCAGAAGGTACTAGAGACAGTGGAAGGAATCATCAGAAGCAAAGTTATGCCAGTGAATTTGAGAAGTAAAATCACAGCATCCTGAACAAGTTGTTTTTTTCTTTTTAAAAATTCATGTATGTTTTGTCTGCTTGTAAAATTGTATACTCTCTGTGTGCCTGGAGCCCGAGGAGTACAGAAGAAGACACTAGATCCCCTGGAAATGGTGTTACAGTGGCTTGAGAGCTGCAAACAGAATCTTGGATACTCAGAAAGTTCTTTTAAGTCCTGGGCTACCTCTCTAGTCCTCTGTGTATAATTTTTATATGGACCTGTATTTTATGAAATAAAAACCTAATGACTTCTGGGAAATATGTTACCTCTAGACTTAAGAAGATACCAAAATGCTCCTCTGACTGGCTGTAGCATGCCCATGAAGCAGTACATGAGCTTTCTGGTTTCTCCATTTCATCACTATTATCTTGGCGAGATCTAACTCTGGCAGGAGTTCAGTGACTTGGGAGGGAGAGGCAGAGTGTGTGTGGATAAAATGAATAAAACATGACATCTTATAGATTGGAACAGATTTCCCTCTTTATTCTTGATTCATCTCTCATACTGTCCTTCACTACTTCTCTTCATCTCTCTACTTCTCTTTCTCTCTACTCATCTAATATCTCTCTGCTTTTTGATGTACATTATAGCATTTTTAGAAAGCCACTTATCGAGAAAAATCATACTACAACCACATCTTAACCATAAAATACCTTCACTTGATGATTACAAATTTTATATTTTAGTGATTAACTGGTCCATATTGTTAAAGAACAAGTTATCTTAAACTCACAACTGATCACCTAGTATTTTCACTACACAAGACATCTAAAAGCAATAATTTTTCCTATTATAAATTAACAGAATTTATGGAAACTAACTAATTTTATGAACAGATTCCATTGTTGCTGCAAGGTAGCAATCTTGCAGTTGCTAGGGAATGAATATACCTCATGTTATTCTATCTAAACCATTTTCATTTAGCTAATACAGTAAGACAAGTTTGTTAAAACAAGAAAATTTTAACTTTCTTTTTTTTTTCTTTGCTTTTCTTAGGTAAAAGGAGAATCTGCTGCACAGCTTTATGTCCAACAGGATCACCCCAAACTCATGAGCTAATGTTTAATTATAGAAACCAAAGACGAATAAATTTTATTTTTAATCAAGAATGTTCAAAGTTAACAGTGGCCACTGAAACTCATTGGTATTTTCTTGATCATGGTCCCTCCTGTCTTTCATAGAGGAAACTCGAGGGCCCTAGCAAATAAGTTTTATTTGTTCTTCCTTTCTATCCCTACCAGAAACAAGTCCCTAGCAAAATAAGTTCTCTTATTTTTATGTTATTTCTTAGGCTGCTAATATCTCCAAGGTTATTGATTATAAAGCAACTGGTGAAATCATAATCTGATACTATAACTATAGATGAAAAATGACTAATTTTGTAACTATAGATGATTTTTTGTTATTCTTTCTGGAATTTCAAGTGAATCATAGTTTATCTGAGTGGCATTACCATTGGAAAAATCACCTCTGTTGCTATGGATAATACCAGAAAATCACCATTGTTGTTATGGATAGTACCATCATAAAGGTAAAATTACTATGATCACAATCTTTATAAACAAGCCAACTAACAGCAGCATCAGAGAGGACTGATCAGAAGACAATCCTCCCAAGAAACTGGAAAAACTGGGGGTAAAACTCATTACTATCTCATAAAAAAATGGTGACTTGTAATTTCTGAGGTTCCAAGACAGGTTGTAGTTATTCTGACAATACCTGTTATTGTCTTTTTTAACATTGCCATCCTGTTTTTACATTCTTTAAAATGATTTATTTTTACTTCATAGGTGTTAGTGTTTTCCCTGTGTATATAAGTGTACCACATGTATGCAATGCTCACAGATGCATTGGCTCCTGTGAAACAATATTTACATATGATTATGAGATTCCATGTGTGTACTTGGAATCAAACCTGGGTCCTCTGTAAGAGCAGCCAGTGTTTTTAACTGCTGAGGCACCACTCCAGAGACTGCATTGTTTATCCTTGGGACCCAGCTTTTTGTTGACTTCTAAACACGACACTCTCCTAGTTTGTCTTCTATTTCAACCGTTGCTCTTTCTTAGTCCCTGTGTATGATTCTTCCTCCTCTTGAATTCTGTTTCTTCTTTCCCTCTTATCTCCTCCTCCATCTCCTTCTATTCCATTTCCTCTCTCTTCCTTCTTCTGCTCTCCTCTGTCAGATCTATCTGTCAATATCAACTTGAATGTATTTATCCCTGTAAAACCATGAATGAATGTAATGTCACAAACTGGCATCCATAGCTTTACATTGGTGGAATGGGCTGCAAATTAAGACAGTCATTCTTGCTCAGCAGTTTCATAACGAGTTCAACCATCTCCTTGCCCATACCTACTTTTTTTTTTTTTTTTCATAATTAGACAAAGTAGGAAACAAATCAAATCCACATCTTACTGACAACCCATGCTCTCTACTATGTCACAAACTGCACTCTATAAAAAGTAAGGCATTTTTCGTGATATTTTCATGAAATTGCACAAAGAACAACAAACATGGAGAGTATGACCAAAGTGTACAAACCTGAGATAAAAAGGAATCTGTCCACATGAAGATGACTGTCCAGGAAACATAGACTACAATCACTTATCTTCAAGACAAAATTGTCCCAAATGTAGCTTGATATCTCAGCTATGTTTTCCTACTATGATGTCTTCTAATACAGATGTTATGACTCCCATGGTTGGCTTAAACATTGGAAGCTTTCTCCATATAATCACAATAAAAGGAAAATTAGCCTAATCACTGAACCGCTGAAAGGCCTCTAGGCATCAGATAACAGACATTTGTATGAGGCACAAGATAGGTCATTAATCATTAACTAAGTAATTAATATTGTGTCACTTTTTATGAGGCATGAGGAAGTATAGTATCAAAAGCATTTTATGATATGCTTAAAAATGTTCCCCTTTCAACAAAACCCGGTCATGGCCTTTGTCACAATATTACATCCTCCTTCTGAGAGCATGCATGTCTATGCTCTCGCTTCCATCAAGCCATGCTACTTAAGTAGCACAGAACTAGACAGTGTGAACCAGACAGACAGCAGTAATTCTTAGTAACTTTCTAGAACTTTGCTCACTTCCTGATGACAACACTCACTTGAGCTCTTCACACTTGGCTTTCTATACATATCCACAATTTCAGGAAGGAGAGCCTCTCTCAAAAGTACAGTACCTTGAACATATTCCGGGACACACCTGAAATTGAAATTCTCCCCATTCTTAAGGGTCAGTGAAACTTTCCCCTTCTATCAAACTGTTTTAAAGGACATTCAAATCTATTCATGGTGTTAATGGGAATTTGAACATCGGCCAATGGGTTCCTGAGAACTTCGATATACATCTGGAATGAGAAGCCATACTTTTTCACTCTCATGGAAAGGGCCTCATGTTTATCCTGTAGCCAAGGGCATCCTAGACCTTCCAGTTGTCAGCCAAACAATTTAGAAAATTATCATCTGTCCAATGCTGTTTAAAATATGCATCATCCTACCAAAAGGCTCTAAACTTACTACTGCCATATGGAATCTCCAATATTCCACCCCTTTTCAAAAAGGCCTCTGCCATACCTGCAAATTCCACAAGAGCCTAAAATATTCATCTCTGCCAAAAGAGTATTAAGAAAGAATCCCTCTCAAAAGAGGGCATAAGATGTTCTCCTTCTCACATTAGGGGCTCTAGAGAGTTCACTTCTACCAAAATAAGGTTGACACCTCCCCAGGCTTAGCAAGAGAGTTTCAGAATTTCCCCAACCTGAACAAGAGTGTCTTCAAAATCCTTTATGAAAAGGGAGGTCTGAACTTTTTCTAATCTGTAAAAGGAATAAGTTCAAGCATTTGTCTCCAAGAGATCCTCACATTTTCCACACTCTGACAAAGAGTGTGTGGAAATGTGGAAATTCCTCTTTGTCTCCATCTCTCTCTCTTCCTCTCTCTCTCTCTCTGTATCTCTCTCTCCCTACCCTGAGAAGGGTTTCAATAATTTGCCCTAATGAAATGGCCACATCCATTTTAAATCTACTAATATTAGATCATATCACATTCAATCTGTGCAATGAGAAATACCCAAAACGTTTTATAAACTGGGAGATTAACATTAGCTAAAGCCAATTTATCACATTCTCAGTGGATATTTGAATATTTTTAATTCCTTCAAGGGTCTCTGACACTGCCTATAATTACAGAATGCAGCTTCGTATCTGTTTCCTCACATGCAGTTAATTTCACACATTCTCATTTTTGAAGGGATCTTGAACATTTCCTCTTCTCCACAAAACAGACTGAAACAAAGAGGCTTCATAATATTATCAGATTACAATGAATTAAATCTTCACTCTAAGCCCCAGACGGCCTTATCTCTGTGTTTCCAGAACAGGGATGGCTCATACAATGCAGTTTGACAAATATTATATTTACTTGACTCTTCAAATCCACAGGACTCACAAATTTGCATAATCTTGATAAAAAGCATAAGCAATTCCAAATATAGGAGAGATGGCTCAGTATCTTATATATGAAGGGGTCTGTAACATCTTCCAAACATGACCAATGGAGAAGACACAAGACACACCTATACAAGCAGCTATAGATCATACCCTTATGTGCAGCAAAAGAAGTTTACAATATACTTAATATACATTATGAAATATATGACCCTGTGCATCTCTGCAGGCATTTCTGTAGACTGTTGCAGTTTCTTCAAAGGTGTCTCTAGCAAGAACTACATATACATGAAGATCTTCAGAGTTTTCGCATCCTAGTGTTGGGGATTTCTGGCCATTCTATGTTGACAATTATATTGCAAGCAAATTCCTAGCAGTCCTCAATGTTGCCCAGAATATTTCCATCTGCCTAAGAGGTACAGATAAGAAATCAAGGACCAAGAAGGCAGTGCTGGAATCTTTCATAGACACCCTTGGTTTCTTGAGTGTAGACAATTGTACACCAGATTATGTCATATCTTCCACATCTTCTGAGGCATTCTGGGACCTGGCACACAAACACAATTGGTGTTTGGATATTCCAATCTAGCTCTATTGGAAGCACAATTTACCAAATATACACATGGGGCTGCATTTGTGCCATTATTTTCACAAGTCACTCAGACCTTTGCAATTCTCCAAAGGGTCTCTGACACTGTCCATACATGTAGAATAAAGTTATCAACATATTCTCTAATATGCAGAGCATGTCACATAGAATAGTTCTGGAAAAGTAGGGGCATATATTACAATAAAAACAAAGGATACTCAATGAGGCAACCCATGTACAAGGAGGCTTCAATATATCTAATACAAATCAAGGTATCTTCAAGATATCAGAAGGATCCTGCACCACATTTTCTCCACAAGAAGTCCTCATACCTAACATCTAAGATGAACCTTCATCTTATTCTTCCTTTTAGGCCTTTTTAACATTCAATACATTTTGGAATGATGATGAACCTTTGAATCATGAGGATGGGTACTTAACGTATTGTACACATGAACTAGGTAAAATGGGATATTCCCAGTGTGACTCAGGGAATCAAGTCCTGATCAGTCCTTCACCTGTAGTTATAGATGTCTACAAAAGGATTTTCAAAGTTCTTCACAAACACATGAGGACTTAGGGTTCTTTTCATGTGTGAAGTACTCTTTTCTTACCAGCTCCTTTCTGGCAGAAGGTCTAAGAAAAACCACCAGAACACACAGATCTGAAAATCTACGTCCTATTCAAGGGCCTAACAGATTCTAGCTCCACAGAGTGGTTATTAGGAGCTTTTTCAACTATCCTGAAACCTTCAGAAAGCTTGACATCTGGCCAAGGGCTGATATCAGAAGTACACACACACACACACACACACACATGCAAGACTTTTGGATTTATCACAAATTTTCATGGTTCCTGGAGTATGGACAATGCACAAAAGAGGATGTAACCTCTTCCGATTTTTCACTGAGGTTCTGAGACACTGATCATATTAATAAACAAACTTGGAACCTGTGGAACCTGTCAAGATTGCCGAAGGGACTCTGGATGCTGCTGCACTGGTACAAGTTGCTGGATCCCCTTCATCCTAGGAACCAGTGTATCCTATACTTTTACAGTTTTTATAGGTGCTTTTGGCACTGTCCATATATGCAAAATGGAATTGCTTACGTAAGAACTCACATGAACAGGACCTCAGACCTCCTTAAAGCAAATATGACCCATAAACATTACTCATCCATTAAAATAAGACTAAAACAGGCACCCTTGGCAAAGGAGTTTTAATACTTCACCATCAGATCACAATAGCTTAAAGCAACAATTTATTGACTCAGAAGGCAATATATATTTGCTTCCAAATGAGGGAGAGTTCAAATTCAACACATCTGACAAATAGTATCTTGTTCTTACTCTACCTTCTTTCAATTCTCTAGAAATTCTCTTATCATTAAAAAAGGACAGTGAATTTTCCAAGTACTTTGGAAGGATTCAATAATCTTATATGCATGAAGAAGAAGCTGTGAAACAGTACATACTTGACTCAAGAAAAGGCTACAGTTGCACAAAGATATAATCTTAGACATACCTGCAAGGGCTGTTCCAGGTTTGTCCGTATACATCAGAAGATGTGGAGTCCTTTGCACGTGGGAATGCCACTCAGGAATACCATGACATCTCCTGGAGGTGCCTTGGCAAAAACAAATATGTACAACAGAGTCTAGAAAACCGTACCATACTTGTGAGGTGGTCTGCAGACATTCCACAGTCATGGGAGTGTTCTGGGAGATCCTAGAGCTTTTGGAGGATTTGCTCTATATCGCCAAACGGGATACAGTAACAGGATTGATTTTTACGGGACATTTAGGATCTTTCACAAACATATCTTTTTCAGGATACAAAAATACAGAAAGATGACATTTCTCCTATACTTTTTAACAGAATTCTGGTAAGTTTCTCATATACATCAGTGACCCTGTAAGAGCTGTAGAAACTGCAAGCACTGGAACACTGCTGTCGTCTCTACTTCAAGTGCACCAATGTTTGATGGACCTTTGCAATTTTTCCTAGTGTTTCTGTCACTGTTCATACCAGGAACATGGATTTTTCTACACACACTTCATATGCAGTTGTATATCCCATAGGTGCTTTTTCACTCAGCAAAAAAGATAAAGAGATACTTTTATGCATGGAACACTTCCAGATCTCAACAAAGGGAACCACCCTGTCATGGCAAGTGACATACTGGATAATGGACTATGGATTGCCTGATATATGGTGTTTTTACATATACAGAAGCTCCTCTGATGTTCTCTTGATGTAAAAACTCTGCCAACCCCAATCCAGAGGTTTGTTCGTATATATAAGGAAACCCAAATGTTAGTCTCATCCTATAATCTAGGTATGTCGCCTTTACAATGCATAGCACAAGGACCAAGAGGATCCCTCAATCCTTAAATCCTGTTACTTTTGAAGTGGGAAATTCAAGGCCTTACAAAAGTGTTCTATGTTTGTTGCCAGAGTACTGTGGCAAGAATCCTTCCACAACAATTTTGCTCTTCTACAGTGGCACTGCTAGAGAGCAGTGAGCTGATGCACATTATGAGGGAGAAAACGTCTTCATTATAGATTTATGTAAAACAAACACCTGCAGATAATACAAACTGCCAGGAAGAGGTAACCCTTGTCCAAACAGTGTACAACACAATTATTTTAAAGTTACAAAAGCAGAACAAGAAATAAATTTCCCCAACAAAGTGGATATCACGCAATCTCCTTCTAGTAAAGGGGAGACGCATATGTTACAATGCTCAGAAAAAACATCCAAACCGGCATTCTACAAACAACGTGGATTCAATACATCCTCCTTAGATCAAAACAGTTTCAAATTGGTCTCTGATGACCTAAGTAGATTCATATCTAAAATTTCAGATTAATAAGTTCTTAAACTTAATCTTCCTTCTTTGGATTCTCTACAATTTACCGTATATTTGAGAAGGATGCTTGGAAGTTTCAAATGTGACTTTGATGTTTGTAATGACTTTGTGATATGCTATTCTCATGAACTATGAAAAATGTGAAATATCCAATGGCACCCAGGAGTTCAAGAACCAACATGAGGAGCTTTGGAACCTTTCACATCTCTCTAATGGGTTGTTGAAATTCTGTCACATGTAGACAGATAATTTTGCATCTGTGTGTATGTCTCTCTTATTTCACAGCTTCTCTTTGGCTAGAGCTCTTGAAGGACAATACTTACAACACATATATACATGTCCTATACTGCTATTGAAGGGGCTACTAGCATTTACAGATCCACACATGAAGTGGTTGCTACATGCTTATAGATATGATCAGGAGCATTCTATAAGCCTGCTATCTGTTCAAGATATGCTGTAGAATACCCAAGAACTTGTGAGGCTCTAGAAATTTCACATTTTCTTGGAATTATATTGTTCCACAAAACCTACAATAAAGATGAGTTAGTGTCTTCTATATTTGCTGAAGAGTTACCCTAGTCTTACCCTTATAAACAACCAGCCTGGAAATCCTCTGAAATGTAGAAGTCATGGGGAAGGCTTCCTGATTTGCACAAGTAACTGAACCATCTTCATCATTTTCACCAAAGTGTCTCGGATCTTGCTAGTTCACAATTTTTATAATGACAATGTGGAATTTTACATCTATCGTCCTCAAATTGAGGACACCTCAAAATTCTCGACCTAGATAAAGGTTGGCATATGACTTTAAAAAAAAAAAAGCAGGCAGTATTAAATAGGCTTCTTGACTACATCAACATCAGATCATGATTTCTTGCACCAACTCTCTGCTGATCCAAAAAGACAACTTCCTATCCTGTAAGTCCTCACAAATCTTACAACTAATCAATGGAATCTTGACCTTCACTTAATAAAAATATTTAAGAAAATCTAAGCCTGAACATGAAAGTTTTGGAAGTGGCAACAGATACTGGTCTGGTCTTGAATGCTGTGGGAGAGGATGAACTTAGCATTATATGTACTTTTGCATCACTGATAAGTTTATGCAAACTAAGAAAAATTATGGAAGTCCTTTTCTGAAGAACTTACATGTAAAACAGTCATTTAAACTACAAATTTCAGATGGGTGATGATGGTGCACACCTTTAATGGAAGCACTAGAAGGCAGAAAAGCTGGATCTCTGTGAGTCTCAAGGCAGCCTGGTCAACAATGTGATTTCCAGGACAGCCAGCAGTACAAAAGACAAACCCTGTCTCAAAGAAAGTAAAGCATAGAAAAGTAAGAAAAGAAACAAGATATAATGTTGACACATGCTTTTCCTTATGTGAGACTCTGAATCTACCATGTACAACAAAACAATATACGTGTCACAGGCACCATTGTTGAAATTTAACCACCAAAAATTATGAACTGTTTTCTTATTCTTAAAGTATTTTTACATGGGATGGAAAAAAATAAGTAAATCCAAAAGTGACATGAAGAATGTAATTGATAATTAAAATCTGAGTACACATTGCTTTAGGATCACAATGTTTCAGAGGAGGATCAGTTCAGGTTGCTCTTATTGTCCTTGGCTAAGAAGTAAATGCAAGCCAAATTATGTGACTCAGAAGCAATTATGATGAGATTACTATCAATCTAGAGTTGCTAGGAAAATATACAAAGAATCAAAATTTGATATTCATGAATCACTCAAGTTTTTAAGTTGGATTAATACTTCAGTATATATTTGGATAAAACAACATACATTTGGGTAAATTGATTATATTAAAGGTGAATCATATCTCATTTGCTCACTTTATCTAAGGAGTGTGCAATGTATATCTATATGATATATATGAATAATCAGATTTATTGGATCTCAGTGAAAGAACAACCCATTAATAAATGAGCAATCTGAGTAACTGTCTAGGAAGCAATATATAAATAAGAAAGACAGAGAGTCAGAGAAAGACAGATTACAGAGATTATCAGAAAAAGATTGCAGAGAGAGACAGAGAGAGAGACAGATCCCTTTCTTTCCAGGACATACAGAATTATTAGTATCAATAAAAAACAAAATTTCTGTTTACCCCTACAATACTAGATCATGACAACAGTTTATGTGATTTTCACTTGATCATTGAAACAATTTACATAGTAAATTTTTCACAATATAGAATATTAGTAGCGTGGGAATTATGGCCACATTTCTTTCATTATAATTATGGTAATGTATGAAATCAATTCCATTTTCAGTTAGTAGCATCTAGCAAACATTTATTATCATTCTAGATTCTGTATTTTAAGGCCAAACAATAATTATTTGGAGCAGAGACTTGTACTTAGTACTTTGTACACACTTGTTTATAAAGGAATTCTTAATTTAATTTCATATTTTGTGGATTCCAAATTTAGAAAAACAAAACAAATGGTTTCTAAGTTCACTCAGCAGTAGGTGGATGGATAGTATATTCACACATGCTAAAAGAACAGGAAGAAGTTTCAGCTTTCTTGAGCTCTTAATATTCTTTGATGGTTTTTACAACAAAGTGAAAAAAACCCTCATATGTAGAATGAATAACATTGATGATCTACTGAATTGTATGCACAATCAACTAACATTTGGTTCCAGTTATCCCCCAAACAACTTAGACAATTATCCTCTGCCCAATGCTGTTTAAAATATGCATCATCCTACCAAAAGGCTCTAAACTTACTAATATCCTATGGGCTCTCCAATATTATACCTCTTTTCAAAAAGGCCTTTGCCATACCTGCCGATTTCACAGAAGCCCAAATATTCACCTCTATGAAAAGGGTATTAAGAATGAATCCATCTCAAAAGAAGGCCTAAGATATCCCCCTTCAAATATTAGGGGCTGTACAGAGTACACTTCTACAAAATTAAGGTTGACACCTGCCCAGGCTTAGCAAGAGAGTTTCAGAATTTCCCCCATCTAAACAAGAGTGTTTTAAATATCCTTTATGCAAAGGGAGGTCTGATCTTTTTCTAATTTGTAAAAGTAATAAGGCCAAGCATTTGTCTTCAAGAGATCCTCACATTTTTCACCTCTGACAAAGAGTCTGTGGCAATGTGGAAATTCTTCCCCCCACTCTCTCTTTCTTTCTCTCTCTCTCGCTCCCTCCCCTGAGAAGGGTTTCAATAATTATCCTACAAAATGGCAACAGCCATTTTAAATCTATTAAAATTTGATCAAATCTCATTCCATTTCTGCAATGAGAAATACCCAAAAAGTTCTATAAACTGGGAGATCAACATTAGCTAGAGCCCATTTATCACATTCTCAGTGGATATTTGGATATTTTTAATTCCTTCAACGGTCTCTGACATTGCCTACAATTACAGAATGGAGCTTCATATCTATTGCCTCACATGCAGTTAATTTCAAACATTCTCATTTTTAAAGGGAGCTTGAACATTTTCTCCTCTCCACAAAACCGGGTGAAAAAAAGAGGTTTCATAATGTTATCAGATCACAATGACGTAAATCTACACTCCAAGCCCAAATGGTCTTTTCTCTGCGTTTCCTGCACAGGGAGGGCTCACACAAAACAATGTGACAAATATTATATTTACCTTACTCTACAATCCTACAGAACTCACAAATTTGCATAATCTTCATAAAAATCATAGGCAATTCCAAATATAGGAGAGATGGCTCAGTATCTTATTTATGAAGAGGGCTGTAACATCTTCCCAACATGACCAAGGGAGAAGACACAAGACACTCCTATACAAGCAGCTATAGACCATACCCTTATGTGCAGCAAAAGAACTTTACAATATACTTAATATACATTATGAAATTTATGACCCTGTGCATCTCCTTAGGCATTTCTGTAGACTGCTGCAGTTTCTTCTAAGGTAGCTCTAGCAGGAACCACATATACATGAAGGTCTTCAGAGTCTTCCCATCCCTGTGTTGGGGATTTGTGCCCATTCTATGTAGATGACTGTATTTCAAGCAAATTCCTAGCATTCCTCAATGCCTCCCAGAAAATTTCCATCTGCCTAAGAGGTACAGATAAGGAATAAAGAACCAAAAAGGGAGTGCTAGAATCTTTCAAAAACACCCTTGGTTTCTTGAGACTAGAGAATTGTACAACAAATGATGTCATATCTTCCACATCTTTTGAAGCATTCTGGAATCTAGCACACAAGCAAAAGTGGTGGTTGGATATCCCCATCTAGCTGTGAATTGGATTAAAAATTTACCAAATATAAGCAAGGGGCTGCATGTGAGCCCTTATTTTCACAAGTCACTCAGACCTTTGCAATTCTCCCAAGGGTCTCTGACACTGTCCATACATGTAGAAAAAAGTAATCAACATTCTCTCTAATATGCAGAGCATGTCACATAGAAAAATTCTGGAAAAGTAGGGGCATATGTTACAATATAAACAAAAGGATATTCAATGATGCAACCCATGTACAAGGAGGCTTCAATATATCTAGTACAGATAAAGATATATTCAAGATATCAGAAGTATCTAGCAACACATTTTCTCCACAAGAAGTCCTCATACCTAACATCTAAGATAGGGACCTTCATCTTATTTTCCTTTTAGGCCTTTTTAACATTCCATGCCTTTGGGAAAGATGGTGAACCTTTGATTCATAAGGATGAGTTCTTAACATATTATAAACATGAACAAGAGACAATCTGATATTCCCAGTGTGACTCATGGAATCAAGTCCTGATCAGTCCTTTACCTGTAGCTTTATATGTATACAAAAGGATTTTCAAAGTTCTTCACAAACACAAGAGGACTTAGGATTCTTTTCATGTGTGCAGTATTCTTTGTCTTACCAGTACCTTTCTGGAAGGAAGTCTTAGAATAACCACCTGAACACACAGATCTGAAAATCTACATTCTATTCAAAGGCCTAACAGAGATTCTAGCTCCACAGAGTGGAGGAGTTGGATATGGGCCATTCTTTCACAAGTCACTCAAATCTTTGCAATTCTCCCAAGGGTCTCTGACACTGTCTATACATGTAGAATACAGTTATCAACATTCTTTCGAATATACAGAGCATGTCACATAGAATAGTTCTTGAAAACTACGGGTCCTAAGTTACAATGTAAACAAAAGGATATTCAATAAGGCAACCCATGTACAAGGAGGTTTCAATATATCAACTACAGATCAAAATATCTTCAAGATATCAGAAGATTCTAGCAACACATTTTGTCCGTAAGAAGTCCTCATATCTAACATCTAAGAAAAATTGAACCTTTATCGTATTCTTCCTTTTTGGTCTTTGGAAAAGATGTTGAACCTTTGAATCATAAGGATGGGTTCTTAACGTATTTTACACATGACCTAGAGAGAATGGGCTATTCCCAGTGTGACTCAGGGAATCAAGGCATGATCAGTCCTTCACCTATAGTTATAGATGTGTACGAAATATTTTCAAAGTTATTCACAAACACAAGAGGACAAGTGTTCTTTCCATGTATTCAATATTCCTTTTCTTACCAGCTCCTCACTGTCAGGAGCCATAAGAAGAACCACCACAACACACTGAACTGAAAATCTACATCCTATTCAAGGGCCTAACAGAGATTCTAGCTCCACAGAGTGGTTCCTAGGAGCTTATTCAACTAACCTGAAATCTACTGAAAGTTTGACATCCATCCAAGGGCTGATGTGTGAAGTAACACACACACACACACACACACACACACACACACACACACAAGACTTTTGGATTAATCAAAAGTGTTCAGAGTTCTTGGAGTATGGACAGTGCACAAAAGAGGATGTATCAACTTCCCATTTTTCATTGAGGTTTTGAGATCCTGATCATATAAATAAACAAGCCTGAAAAATTTCAAAGTTGTCCAATGGGCTCCGGACGCTGCTGCATCTGAACAAGATGATGGAGCCCCTTCATCCTAGGAACCAAGTTGTCTCATAATTTTTCAGTTCCTATAGTGGCCTTGGAACTAACCATATATGCAAAATGGAATTGCATACCTAAGGACTCACATGCACAGGACCTCAGATTTTCTCCTTAATGCAATTGTGACCCACAAACGTTACTCTTCCATGAAAATAAGACTGAAATAGGCACCCTTGTGAAATGGGTCTTTAATACTTTACCATTGAATCACAATAGCTTCAATCAACAATTTGTTGACCAAGAAGGCAATATATATGTGCTTCCTAATCAGCGAGACTTCAAAATCTACAAATCGAACATACAGTATCTTGTTCTTACCCTTCCTTCTGTCAAGTCTCTTGACATTCTCTTATCATTGAAAAAGGACTGTGAAATATCCAAGTACATAGGAAGAGTCCAAGACTTTTATTCATGGAGAAGAGGATGTGAAACAGTACATACTTGACTCAAAAGCAGCCCACAATTACACAATGATATAATCTTAGACATAACTGCAAGGGCTGTTCCAGGTTTGTGCATATACATCAGAAGATGTGGAGGCCCTGCACCTGTGAATGCCACTCAGGAATACCATCACATCTTCTTGATGTGCCTTGGCAAGAAAAGACATGCCCACCTGGTCTAGAAAACCTTCCCATACTTGTGAGGTGGTCTGCTGACATTCCACATTTATGGGAGTGTTCTGGGAGATTTTAGGGCTTTTTGAGGATTTTCTCAATATTGCCAAAAGGATGAAGTAACAGGACTGATTTATACAGGAGGATTTAGGATCTTTCACAAACATCTCTTCTTCAGGATAGAAGAATACAGAAAGATGACATTTCTCCAATGATTGTTAACAGGATTCTGGTAGTGTTCCCATATATGTCAGTGAACCTGGAGGAGGTGTGGAAACTAGGAGCACCAGCACACTGCTCAGACCTCCACTTCATGTGCACCAGGGTTTGTTGGACCTTGCAATTTTTCCAAGTGCTTCTGTCACTGATCATACCAGCAAAATGGTTTTTTCTACCTACACTTCATATGCCGTGGTACAGCCCATTGGTACTTTGCCACTCAGCAAAAAAGGTAAGGAGATACTTTTATGTGTGAAAACCCTTCCAGATTTCAACCACTGGAACCGCCTGTCATGGCAAGTGACATACTGGGCAATGAAATATGTATTGCTTAATATCTGGTGTTTTTACATATACAGTAGCTCCTCAGATGCTCTCTTGATGATAAAGTCTGACACCCCCAATCCAGAGACATGTTTGATTACATAAGGATACCCATCTATTAGCCTTATCCTATAATCCAGCTGTGTCACATTTACAATGCATACCTCAAAGACCAAGATTATCTCTCAATCCTTTAATACTGTTACATTTAAGGTGGGACTTAAAGGCCTTACAAAAGTGACCTATGTTTGTTGCCAGAGTACTGTGGAAGCATACAAGAACCCCTACACGGCAACTTCTGTCTTCTAAGATGGCACTGCTAAAGAGCAGTGAGCTGAGGTACATTATGAGGGAGAAGACATCTTCATCATAGATTTACATAAAACCAACACCTGCAGATAATAAGAACTGCCAAGGCTTAGGCAACCCTTACCCCAACAATATATAACACAATTATTTTAATGTTATGTAAGCAGAACAAGAAATAAACTCCCACAACAAAACGGATCTCACTCAATCTCCTTCTAGCAAGGAGGTGCATATGTTACAATGTTCACAAAACACATCCAAACAGGCATTCTGCAAACAATATGGGTTCAATATAGCCTCCTTAGATCAACACAGCTTACAACTGGACTCTCCTGCCCTAAGTGGACTCATACCTAAAATTTCAGATAAATATGTTCTTAAATTGAATCTTCCTTCTTTTGAATCTCTAGAAATTGTGAATCTCTAGAATTTACTCTATATACAAGAAGGGTACGTGAAAGTTTCAAACATGACATTGATGCTTGTGATGACATTTTGATATGCTACACTCATGATCTAGGAAAAATGTGGAATTTCCAATGTAACCTAGGATTTCAAGAACCTACATGAGGAGTTTTGGACCCGTCCATATCTCTCTAATGTGTTGTTGCAATTCTGTCACATGTAGACAGATAATTTTGCATCTGGGTGTGGGTATCTGTTATTTAACAGTTTCTATTTGGCTAGAGCTCTTTAAGGATAATAATTATACACATATACATATGTCCTTAACTCCTACCGAAGGGGCTAGTAGTGTTTCTGCATCCACAAATAAAGTGGTTACTTCATGCTTATCAATATGAATGATAAGGAGCATTCCAGAACCCTGCCATCTGTTCAATATAGCCTCCTTATACTTGTGAGTCTCTAGAATTTTTCACGTTTTCTTGGGATTACATTGTTCCACAAAACCTACATTAAAGATGAGATGGTGTCTTTAATATTTGCTAAATGGGTACTCCAGTGTTACCCTTATACACAACCAGCCTGGAAATCCTCTGAAATGTACAAGTCTTGGTAGAGCCTGCCTGATTTGCACAAGTGACTGGACCATCTTCATCATTTGCACCAAAATCTCTTGGATCTTGCTAGTTCACAATTTTTATAATGATACTATGGATTTCACATCTATCTCCATCAAAATCAGGAGATCTCACAATTCTCCACCTAGAAAAAGGTTGGCATATGACTTTCTTTAAAAAAAAAAGGCAGAATGAAAGAGGCTTCTTGAGTACAAGGAGACTTGAGTATATCAACAACAGATCATGATTGCTTGCACCAATACTCTGCTGATCCAAAAAGGTTATCTTCCGTTCCTGGATGTCCTTACAAAACTTACACCTAATCAATGGTATCTTGACCTTGACTTTAGGTTTCTAAAAGTCTCTAGAACTTCTCTTATCTTTGTGAAAGGCACACAAAACTTCCACACATTCAGAAAGTTTCCAAGCACTTCTATTCATGAAAGAGTGACTTTACTTGATCCAGAAACTCAGGGACAACTCTCTCCTACACAAAGATATGTACACACTTCCACATCCCTTCAAATGGTCTTTTGTTGATACTTTATATATATCAGGCTATACATTGCCACCTGCATCCATGGAACCATCTCTGTGGCCTACCAGTTCATCTTCTGAAGAGGCTTTTGTAAGATTCACATGTACATGAGGGTCAACAGGAACTTCTCATCCTAGTGACTCCACAATAACAAAGGCTGTATTGGGAGACTCCCAAGTTGCAGCAGAGGCTCAAGGAATCCTGTTATCTGTGCCAGTGCTACAGTAACAGGAAACTACTACAGGGGAATCTTTAGGGTTTTTTACAAGCTCTTGGTTTCCTGGCCCTAAAAACCACTACTTAGAAGCTCATCTAATCTTCAACCCTTCACAAAGGCATCTTTGCTCTGGCACACATGTACAAGTGGCTTTGGTTTCTTTACAATTTGGTAATTTGACTCTGGAAACTTACAAATTTTCACAAGTGTCTGTGGTTCTTTCATCCGCACTCTGGTCTCATGAGAGTTTGCCTTTCAGTACTTGTCTTCTGATACTGTCTGTACCTGCCTATTGGAATTTACAACCTATTATTTCTTATTCAGAGGACATTACAGAGTCTTCTTTTACACATGTGGCCCATGTGTAAGAAAACAGAGCTGTGAGACTACTACTAAAATTTGACACTGAGGCTAGTTTCTAAATCCACACAGGTTTTACTAGGTGCTTATCGAAATAACAAATAGTTTTCTGAAAGTATGTCATGTGTCTAATGGGTGCTGTCAGAGTAAACATGTACCTGTGATGCTTTAGAATATATCACATGTGATAAATTCTCTGCATCTGAGTAGCTATATTAAATATTACCTGACATCTTCCACATATGTTAAAGTGGTTAGTTAAATTTCCCTTTAATACCAGTAGCCCTGGCATCTCTCCAACCTTCCCAAAGAGTTGAGTAAGATCCTGTTTCTGAAAAAGTGGCTGGAGCCACTTAGTCATTTGCAACAGGATATCTAGGAAATTTACTCTTTATTCTTTATTCTACTCTTGCATTCTCCCTATCTACAGAGTGGAGATTCATGCCAACCCTGTCACATGCTACAAACCTCAGAAGTTCTCATTAGTATATACCCCATGCATTTCAATTCTACAAAAAGTAGATTGAAAAAGCCACCTTTATACTGCAAGAGAAACTATATTGGATGTTGTCTGAGCAAGGAAGTAAAGAGAAAATAAAGGATAGGAAAACGAAGATATGAGAGTACTGTTAATATATACCAAAATATACACAGATACCCTGTTTCTCAATTGCTAAGCTCAAGTCTTAAAAAGACACTAAAAATTCACAGATATATTCACATAATAAACATTTAAAGATGGGCTCTATTAAGGTTCTCTGTAGAAACTACCAAATGATACGAATTAATCACTTTAACTCAAAGCAAATATACAACTATGTGAAATTTGCATTTTAGTTTATATGAAGCCAATATTGACAAGAATTGGAAATGGATTCATAGAAATTCCTAAATCAAGCCTAGACAGGAAAAAAATGTTGTATACTAGTAGACAGATGTTTCTAAAATTACAATTATTTTGAAGACGTGTAGATATCATAGAGACACTACTGCACCAAATAATCTCATTGTTGTTCCAAACCTGGAATTTGAAACAAAAAATTGAAATGTAAGAGGCTATTTCCACTACAATGAGAAGATAGTTGGAAATCTATGAATATATTTTGGAAAAGGTTATAGGAATTCTCAAGAATAAATCACATCATAGGATTCAATTTGAAATTGGTCATATAGATTTCACATTTACACTTAGCCTCAATAATGTATTAATATAGTAGATCCGTCTATTTTCAAATTGAATTTATATTTTTTTGTACTTGGAATTTTTTCTAATATAAACAAAAAATGCATGCATTGCTAATTTACCCATGACAATGTTGGATGTCATTACAGTCATGAAATGCCTGTTCTTCAGAATGTAATCCACTTAAACACAATTGGTACTATTAAATTTATTTTCTATTCCATTCATACTTTATTACTGTGATGAAAAAACATTGCCAATGTAATTTATACCTGAAAGCAACTTGTGTTGGTTTAGAGTGTTGGAATTCATGACGATTTTGGGAAGCAATATAGCTAATAGGCTGAGAAGTCGCTGGAGCAATAACTGAGAAAATATATCTTGAAATATAACCACAAGACACAGAGATGTAATTGGCCATGGTTTATAATTTTGAAGCCTCAGACTTCAACCTTCCCCAGGTACCTCCTTCAAGCCTATGCCTATACAATTTTGTTAACATATCTTCTGAATGTGGCCCAGGTGTTCAAAGATATGAATGTTTGTTGTCCATCTTATTCAAACCACCACACAGAAAATTTTTCTTTGTTATGTAAATTGTAGAAACATATTTTCTTTTCTAAATTACTTGAGTTTATTATGAGCAGAAAATACATTATCTTAAGAAATAGAATAATTTGTTGAAATAGAATAGATATAAATAAATGACTTGATTGAAAAAATATAATAGTCAATTCCCATGAGTATAGATTTTTACTTATTATGCTTCTACTTACAAGACTGATGTTTTCATTTAGGACATGGGTCTGCAAATCAAAACAAAAATGATAACTTAATTGATTTTTAGTCCCGATTTCTCAACGTTACATTGGAATTAAAAAGAAATCAATGAGCTCTTCTGGAGTCAGGTTATTTTACACTGAAGAACAGTGATTTTCCTGCTTGGGAGACATTTTGAATATTTATAAAAGGAATTGATAATTTCCTGTTTCTGTACAAATATTCATTCCAGGATTCATCAGTGATACTTTCTCCTTATGCTGAGTTATTTAGAAGCATAAAAGAGATTTCCATTAGAATATTACCCACATTGTGAATTGATTAAACTTTGCTGTCAGTTGTTAAATCCTAACACATCTTTCCCCAAAATGAGAAAAGGGAGGACCCTCAGAATATGAGCTCAGAATACATGTGAATGTCTCATACACACCATCATGCTACTTGTTCAGTTTTTATACTAAGGCAAATATTAGAGATAATTTCTACTACAATATTTTCATTCCAAAGATGTGATTATTTGAAGCCAAATCAGGGCACTGTAATATTTTTACCTGATATTTGGAAGTATCCCATTAACATATCTTTCTATGTTACCTGTCTCTCCCTGAAATGTAGTTCCCATATGTTGGTGTTCTTTATGAAAAATTAGAATATGAAGTTCTTTTTACTTGGCACACTTAATTTATTCATATATTCAAAAAGACTATAAATTCATGAACACTTTAAATACTCCTATTGTTTTCTCAGAATAATTGTAAAACCTAATATCAATATATAGATTTAATATCAGGATCATTATAATTATTGTACAGATGAGCTGGTGAATTGAGAAAATATTAAGGCTAAATGTTGACTTTTATTATTTAGGATCTTTTATCTGGACAAATGAATCTAAAGAAAAGTTAACATTAAATTGAACAAATTAGCTTTGTCACTCTTTAAATAGTTATAAGGACATAGAATTATAGTTATTGGGATTGTTCATTCATGATGACTGCCACCAATTAACTGATATTTGTAGATATATACCATGAAAAGAGTACAAGAACATCAGTGAGTTCTAATTGGTTACTGCCTTCTGGTACCAATTCATATTCTAAGGATTGTGTGTTATTTATTTCAAGACAGTTATATCTACCAAGGAGGAAGTGTATACCTATTGCATAGGCAATGCAAGATTCTTCCTTAGTCATGATAATGTATGAAAACACATGAGTGTTTAGATTTCTGCATTACTATATTTAATGCACAGAAATTACAGAAAAAAAGTTTTCTTCTAAGTAAAAGCTAGGTAGCATGTTTCTCATATATCAAATTACATGAACTTACCCATTTCTACAGTCACATGCGTGGGATAATCCAAGTAATTTTGATAATCAAAACTTAATAAGATGATGTTTCCTGACACAGAATACACTTTTATAAATACAGGAAGTGGCACTGAGAAAAAAAAATGTACATCAGTATATCACAAGATTCCTTCTCCTTTTTACTTTGAGTTATAATATTTTTAACACTATTGACATATTGACTCATACTGGTTTTGGAAATGATATCATATCTCAAAGAAAACAGTATTTCATTTGAAAACACAGGTCATTGTAAATTTCCAAACTCATCTAATAATATTAATTTTTAATAATAATTAATTATTAATTAAAAAATTAATTTTGATTCCTACATTTACATACATGTAACAGAACTTTACTAGACTCAGGTTTCTAGTTTACCATGGTTTGATACTCATTTCTATGGAAGAGAGAAATAACTGAAGCTAATGTAATACCAAAAGGAAGCTGAATCCTCTATAATATCCTGAATTACTTAGTCATTAATAACAATTATTTACAGCCAGGAACAGATGTATATAACAAAATGAAGTACATTCAATGTTAAGACAGTTCAAAAGTTACCTATTAGCTATTAAAGACATTCTAGCTATAAATGACAGTTGACATTTTGGTACTGGAATATAAAACCTAGATTTGACATGTGTTTGGTGAATAATCAGGCTGTGTAACTTGTACTATAGCCTTTAAAAGAATTTATTCCAGACAATTACTTGATAAAATTTGCATTTTTTATAAAATAGTCAAAGGTGAAAGGGATGCATAATTGCTTATTTTCCTTCATATTTTTAAATATGTCCTGTAGTATTATGTGCACCAACATTCTGTACTCAGATTAATAATCCATGCACATATAAATTTATTTAATAGGTTATTGTCTTTATGGTAGATATCACTTAATGATAAAACTTACATTGATATTTGCTCTAAAATTATAATATGAAATTACAACTGTAAAGTTTAATAGAAATTTAATTCTAAGACAAATTCTTTTTTTGGTATTTTTGAGATAGAGCTTCTCTACTATAACTCTGGCTGACTGAGAATTCACTCTGTAGGCCAGGTTGGTCTGGAACTGACAGATATCTTCTTGTCTCCATCTCCCAAGTGCTGGGATTAAAAGCATGTACCACTATCCCCCGCCTAGAAAAATTATTGATGAAAATGTTTTATTTAGAAATTTATATTGCATAACAGTTTTTGTCTTTGTATTTAGTTACATTTATTTAATTTAATATGTGTTTTAACACTTTAACATTATTGGACATATACTTAATGGAAAAGTAATCAGAATCAATTTTGAATACAGTATATAGAAATAATATTTCTTTTTGTCTATTTCACACATAGAATTTTTGCATGATAAATTCAGGTGTTTTGCATTGTTTCTAACAAATCAATCCTGATAAGTTGATTGGGGAGAACTCAAAGCATTGGCCAATCTGTAATCGGCAACATGTAGATAAAATTGTGGTAGACATGACCATTTTGAAATTTGGAACTTTTGTGAATATCAAAATGCATGGCACAATTTTAAAACAATAAAATTCATATTCATGATTATGTCTGATCTCTAAGATAGGAAGCATGCAGGTTTGATAATGCATTCTGAAAACCAATGATGAGAGTCAGAGCTGAGATCAATCAAGGCCTGAGTCCTCTCAGAAAATGAATTATTTTTACTGTAATTTTTGGATTGACTGTTGATCATACCATGAGTTCTTGTCACAAATTGAGAAAGCTAAAACTATCATTCATACTATAATAGTGTACACATGAAAGGCATATATGCTAGTGGGTACAAAATGTACACTAGTATTTATAAACAGCAGACATTTGATAAAGTTTTTTTCTCTAAAATTAAGTTAATCTGACAAAATTCTATATAACATTTTTCCCTTTATCAACAAAATTATGAACCATATTTGAAAAAGCTCTCATTAAAATTACTTCAACAAACAGTATGTTAAATAAATAATTCATGAAATTTAGATCATTCCCACAATATAAAATGTAGCAAACCTTGTTCTAATATTCATTTATCCAACACTGTAAGAGAAAGTTCATACCAATCAAGGTGTGAGGATATAAAATGACTTTAGTGAATTTGTATATAATTTTTGCCACAAAGCAAAGTTTGCACAAGATTAGAGGAAGAGCTAAGTGTCCTACTTTATGAGCATCACTGAATAAAATCTTATTTTGGCTACTATACCTACTTCTTGCTGCATTATTTCTGTAGTTTATTTCTGGAAAGTTATGACATCCTTCTGTAACTGCCCAGAGGCCAGTAATATAATCTCCTCTTACCCTTTCCTTGCATTTCATATCACGATAATAACCTGGAGTGGGACACAGTAAAAAAAAATCACACAAATGTTTGATCCACTGAAAAAAAATATAATAGACTATAATGTTGTAAGCACTATAAAGATGTTTTTTGTGTATCCACCCTAGAAGCATTTATAGTTACTTAAGCGAAAACATTCAAATGGAACCATTCTCTGTGCAATAGCTGTGTTCTTATAGCATGTCCCAGATTTCCTAAATTAAAGAAAAAATGGAAAAATTAATTATAAAATTTCCATTTCAGTTTTAGTATGTTGTTACTTTCAACAAGAAACTTTCCATTCCTTGAAGCCATATTGAAATCCCTAGCCTCCATGATAAATATCCAGACTTTCCATCCTCATTGTAATTGGCTAACTGAGTCACTCATTGTCACCAACATTCTGATAGCTGGAATAAGACAGGTTTTAATGATATAACAGAGTTTTGTAAATAAAAATTTCAAGAAGTACAAATTGAAAACTTGCATGTAGCCTTCTGCAGCTGTATCCATCATCCATTTCCCCATACCTCCCATATTAATTCTAAGTATTACTTCATCTTCATAGAAACCTTATTTCTGCTGCTTCAGTTCTTCCCTGTTTGATATAAACAGTCTCACTCGCTGAGGTAATGCTGCTGACATTCTTCCTTCTGCCTCATAAATTTAACTTTGTTCATCAACCACCATGGATTCCAAACTCTCTATACTGAAGAACACATCATTATGTGTTCCTCACATGAAAGAAAACAAAACCAAAAGAAACAAAAAAACACTAGTATTTTTTGTTAGTTTTTTTATTCATGGGGAGATCTCAACTTAGCCTCTTGTTCTTTTTCATTCTAATCTGGATACAATATACACTAAATAATGTGTACTGTTTGACAGAATCTGGAACTTCATTATATAACCCAATTTATATAACTTCATAAGGTAGAATTCAGAATGATGTGAGATTCTTTTACCCTCATAAATATAAATTCATATTAAATATTTTCATCCCTGCCATTCCATCTACTCAGTGAGGACTTAGATGTGTACTATGGAAGATGGAAATAGAAATAGAAGCTACACTGGGTCACATTGCCTACTGTATTTACTGAGTCTCAAAGCCTGTTTCATCTAAGATTGGCTAGCCTCTGTGCTATTGATAATTCTGTGCCAGGAAATAGAGAATGCAGACTCTTCCTCACTTCTAGATTATATTTAGCTTTTCATACTTCAAACTTCCTATATAAACGACAAGTATCTACTTCGCCCTTCTCTGCTCTTTATAATCCTGTGCCAGGAAGAAGGAAATGCAGACTCTTGCACTCTGCCAGCTACATTTAGCTTCTCCTTCCTCAGACTTCCTATATAAACTAAAAATAGCTACTTCTTCCCTTCTCTGCTCATTATAATCCTGTGTCAGGAAGTAGAGAATGCAGACTCTTGCACTCTTCCAGCTACATTTAACTTCTCATTCCTCATACTTCCTATATAAACTACAAGTATCTACTTTCCCCCATGTAAGTACATCAATCCTGCTGTGACTGTCCATCATACTCTGTGAAATGAGTAGTGTTATCTGCTGAGATCAGACTCTTATATTTATGTCTTCTGTTATTCTACAGTCCCCCTGAAATATGACAGCTTGTGACTAAAGAATAGCACTATTACTTTTATTCTTTCATTTATATTATATTTTTAGAGTCAGGGTTTCTGTTGTAACTCTACCTGTACTGAAACTTAGTCAGTAGTCCAAGCTGTCCGGAATTCACAAAGATATGCCTTCCTGTGACTGATGATTGCTGACATTAAAGGCATGCACCACCAACTCCTGGTATTCATTTCTGCTTTATTTTTTTCAATATAGATCTCAAAGATAAATTATGGATAATCACATATTTTGCTGCAAGCATATATCCACGAACATGCTAGGACAAAGCAGAAGAAACAATAGGTCTATAAAATGCCTAAGTATGTGTTGAGCATAAAGATATCTTAGATGTCTTGAGACTTAGGCTGCAAAGATATATTTAAAAAGTCAAGACTGAATCATTATTCTTATCGGATATTTCACAAATCTTAATTTAAATGTGGAGGTTCATTTCTTTCCATCTTCTACATTTGATGAAAATAAGGAAATTCATTCAAAATTTCTATCCCTGAGCCATGTAGAAATATTTGTGATAGTTATATTGTATTCTGAATATAATGAGTTACAGCATAAGTCCTAAACAATCAGGACTATGATAACTCCAATTAAAAATTTACATTTCTAGCACTGCTAACAGGAAAATTTGTAGTTCAAAATAACTCACAAAATGAGTTGAGAGATTGCATACTAGCAAATCAACAGCACATCAGGAAGCTTTTTCACAAAAAGAACTAACCACACCAAAGCTGAAGAAGTTACAAGAAGTAATAAGACTGAGGCCTGAAATAAATAAAATAGGAATAAAGAGCAAACTTTGAAGACTCAATGGAACAAAGAGTTGGATCATTGAGAAAATCAATAAGATAGACAACCTCCTATTTAAACTAATAAAAAGATGGATAGAGAAAATCCAAATTAACAAAATCAGAGACAAAAGGAGGGATATAAATACAGACAATGAGGAAGTCTAAAAAATCTTAGAACATACTTTGAAAACCTTTGCTCCACAAGATTTGAAAATCTAAAAGATATAGACAGTTTTCTCTATGGAGACCACCTACCAAAAGTTAGTTTAATATCAGAAAAAACAATTTGAATAGACCCATAAACACAAGGAAATGGGAGCAATCTTTGAAAGTATTCCTACAAAATAAGCAAGCAAATAAAGACAGGGCCAAATAGTTTTAATCCATAATTCTATCAGACTTTAACAGAAGAGTTAATATCAATTCTCTTTGTTGAAGATCATTCTTACTCACATTTAAAATAATTACTTTGTACAGTGTTGGAGGGGTGCTGCATAATCCTTGGCATTTTCTTTTACCTGCAGGTGTTGCATTAATGTGTGAGATATTTGAATCCTTATGATCTGTTCATGCTGTCAGTAAATCACATGGGCAATTCTGCATCAGTAAAAATAAGTGAGTTCAGATGCTCACTATTCCATTCTCAAGTATGTTGCCTGACATTATGGTGGTTCCTTCTGCTGTAGACTGGCAATGTCTGCACCCATGGGAATGCCTCCATGTCCTCCTTGTTGAGCAACCACAGTGGGTGTATTGCTAGAATATAAAATTTATATTCTACAAATTGGAAACAGGTGAAAGGCTGCTAAACTCATTCAAGAAGTCCACAGTCATCCTGATAACCAATCCACTCATGAATTCAACAGAGAAAGAGAATTCCAGACCAATTTCCCTCATGAACATATCAGTGGAAAAATACTCAACTAACTACTGGCAAACCAGATCCAACAACACATCATAAAGATCAACCACCATTATCAAGCAGGCTTTATCCCAGAGAATAATGGTAGGTTCAACATACCAAAATCAGTCAATGTAATCCACCATAGAAATGAACTGGAATAAAGACAAATGATCATTTTACTAGATACAGAAAAAGTCTCTGATGAAACCCAACACCTTCATTATAAAAGTCTTTGAGACATTAGAGATTAAAGGAATATACCTAAACATAATAAAGGAATTTTACAGTAACCCTATAGCCAGCATCAAATAAATGGAGAAAAGCTCAAAGCAAGTGTACTTAAATGAGGAACGAGACAAAGTTGTTATTTCTACCTATTCAATACAATACATTAAAGTCCTAGCTAGAGCAACAAGACAACTATTAGGTAATCACCTGAATGAAATATGGAAAAAGGAATTCAATGTATCATTATTTGTAGATGATATGATATTACATATAAGTGACTCCAAAAATTCTACCAAGTAACTGTTATCACTGTTAAACAACTTCTTCAAAGGCAGACAACAAAATCAACTCAAAAAATCAGTAAACCTCCTATACACAAATGATGAATAACTTGAGAAAGAAATCAGGGAAACAAGTCCCATCAAAGTAGCCACAGATAACATACAATATCATGGGGCTGAGTCTAACCATGCAAATGAAAGACTTGTATGTGAAAAATTTTAAGACCTACAAGAGACAAATTGAAGATCTCAGAGTTCAAAGATATCCATGCTCATGGAATGGTAGGATCAACATTGTAAATATTGTAATCTAACCAAAGGCAATCCACTGATTCAACTCAATCCCTTTGAAAATCTCAATGCTACTCTTTATAGACCTTTAAGGGAAAATAGTCAAATTCCTCTGGAAAAGCAAACTGCAGAGTACCCAAAATAATCCTGAAAAAAAAACTTGAGACATCACTATTCCTGACCTCAATCTATACTACAGAACAAGTGTTATAAAAATAGCACAGTACTTGCATAAAATCAGAAATGTTCATCAGTCGAACTAAATTGCAGATGTAGACATAGTCCCATGATCTTAGGGACACCTGACCTGTGATAAGAATCGATAAGTATAAAATAGAAATAATGAAAGCATCTTTAACAAATGGTATTGGTCTAATTGGGTGGCTAACTGTGGAAAAATGCAAATTGATTCATATTCATTATAATACACAAAATTCAAGTCCACATGGATTATGGACAGAAAACCAGATATATTCAATATGATAGAAGAGAAATTAGGGACATATTGGCACAAGAGACAGCTTTCTGAACAGAAAACCAATAACGTGGGCACTATGAACAAAGATTTTTAAATGGGACAAATGAAATACTTCTGTAAGACAAAGGACACTGTCACTAAGATAAACAGGCAACGTAAAATATGGGAAAAGATATTCACCATCTCCACATCAGATAAAGGCCTAATACCTAAAATATAGAAAGAACTCAAGAAAGTAGACATCAATAAAATTAAATTTAAAAAAATGGGTTATAGATCTAGACAAAGAATTCTCAAAATAGCAATCTAAAATTGCTGAGAAACACCTAAAGAAATGTCTGTCATTCATAGCAATTAGGGATATGCAAATCGAAACCACTTCTAGATTCTATCTTACAATAGTCAGAATGACTAAGATCAGTAACACAAAGTAGAATGCTGTTTTGAATGTGGATAAAGAGTAACACTTCTACTTGATGCTGGAATTGAAACCTATATAGCCATTCTGGAAATCAACATAGCAGTTCCTTAGGAATTTGCAAGTTGTCATATCTGAACACCTTGCTATACCATTCTGGGCACATACTCAAAGGATGTCCCATCCTACCAGAAGGACACATGTTCACAAATGTTCATAGCAGTTTTTCATAATACCCAGAAATTGGAAATTACCTAGATGTCGCTCAACTAAGGAAATTGTGTTACGTTTACAAAAATGGAGTATTACTCAACTTTTAATAAAATGACATCATTGACTTTGCTGGCAAATGGATGGAACTAAAGAAAAAAATCATGCTGAGTGAGGAAAAAAAGTCCTAGAAAGACAAACATATTATGTACTCACTTATATGAGGATACTAATGCTAAGATTTGGAAAAAAGTATGTATAGATATAAAACATCACTCAATAACGAGGGCCTGAGTATGAACACAGGGATCTCCTGGTAGAGTGAAATTGCAACATTAGCTTCAGGGAGGTTAGACAAGGGTGGAAATGGGAGTAGAGTAGTCTATCAGGCAGAGAGGGAGCGAGGGAGAGAATATATGGAGAAAGGACAAGAAATGTGGGACAAATTGGGAGACCTAGTGTAGTATAAATTCATGGGAATCTATGATGGAGACCCCAGCAGGGATCCCGAGTTATCTAGGATAGGGAGACTGAACAGGCCATCTCCTGTGGCCAGGTAAGTATTCCAATGACAAGACTGGGACAACATCCTACCTACAAAATATCTGAATTTTGACTTATCTCTCCAATATGATCACCCTTTTCAAGAGAAAGGCACAAGTTTGTGCCAATGTATGAAACACTTCCCTGAAACTACAGAAAAGTACAGGAACTAAAGATTGGATATCACAGCGTTAATTTCTAATTATGTCATACCCTACTTATATATTGGTAACTAACCAAGTCCTCAACCAGAAGGCCCCCTCCAACAACTGCGAGGAGCATATCTAAAGGCCCAAATCCAAATTTCTCTAGTACCAGCACAAAAAATCATGCAGAGATCTGGGAATTCCCTGGAAGATGGAAAGGGGTGATGACATACATCAGCGTGGCTTAGGACACCAGTAGAACAAGTTCCACATTGTGATCAGATTAGCCTTTCTCAGGGCCCACAGAGTCTGAATCCATACACACACAACCTAGAGTCCCTCCTAAATACATCTTATGGCTGTCTTGATTGTTGTCTTTGGAAACCACCTGCAAGCTGGAGTGGGAGGTCTCTGATAATTTTACCTTCCCTAGACATCATTTTTGCTGCTGAGCTTCCTGGCCAAAACTTGAATTAAAGATTAGTTGTTGGCCTCATTACTTCCCACGATGGCATGCCTTGATTGTGCTGAAGCCCTGTGAGCCTGGATGTAAGTAGATTATGAAAGTGGTTAATCTGAGGGAGAAGAGAGATGTAGGAAAATATGGGTGTGGAAGGAGAGGAAGTGGGTTTCGATACATTTTATAAGTTATATAAGTTGAGAAGTAAGAGAAAAATAATGATTTATTTAATAAAAATCATCCTACATGCCAGATAAGGCAAATCTCACACTTTAAATTGCCTTTATTTTGTACTGGATAAATTTTGCTTACATGACATAGAAAGTCACGTTCATTCTTCTATACATATTATAAATCTTAATTTCTCGCACGAATATCCTTGCTTCAGCATTTCCTTCCTATTTGTCCCAATATATTTGAATATAAATAAATGGTATTAAATTTGCCTGAAAACTAAAACAGAATGACAATTACATCAGCCTGCCATATTTTCTACAAAATCTACTGTATTCACTATATTTACTTTGTTTGAATAAATTGAAACATCAAATCAATGCATGTAATACAGTTTCTAGTAGCAAACATCTCATAGTCCTTATAGAATGAAAAGAGGGCTGGTAAGAGTGAATTCATTGTGAAATTTTCAAGTGATATAAACCTAAATATTTGAAGAGATGTGGATACAGCATAATCATTGTTTGTCTGTTTTTTACTTTGAAAGTGATTAATGTTTTATTTGATAACGTGAATGAACCTATGTGATGAATGATAATGATTTTAAGTTCTGCATAAAAGAAACGATGGCTGTTTTTTGTAAATAAGCACTGTAGAGATGTCCAGCAGTAAAAAAGAGTGGATGATCAAATTGTAGATCAATTACAGCCAAGAAAAAATGCAGTTTTCTAACTTTATTAAAAATAAATAAACAAGTAAGAAGGTATTTTTGAAAATTGAACTTGTTTTCATAGCCAGTGCTGGATTTTCCTCAAGATCTCCATCGATAATGTCCTCTCCAGAAAGAGATGAAATTATGCCTGTTGACTTGAGAAATACATAAGAGCTTAAAATTTTTGCTGTACATCCCTGATAGCTTGAGTTCAAATGTTAATAACTCAAGAAAATGCAGAAATGGTACATTGTTCTTTAATCCTAGTGCTCCTATGGTGATATGGGACATGGAGGCCAGAAAATAATGAGAAACTGGTTGTTAGGAAGATCTTGCTTGTAGAGTGGAGATGAAATCTCTTCTCAGTCTAGGAGAAAAGAGTGAAATGAATCCTAATGTTTCTATTGAATATAGATTCATCTCTCATACAACACATCCTGAACACAGTTTCCCCTCCCTCTATTACTCTCAGCTCCTTCACACCTCTTCTATTGTCTAGATCCACATCCCTTATGTTTCCCTTCAGAAAAGAGCAGGCTTCCCAGAAAAAAAACAACCAAACAACAAAAGAGGATATAATACGACAAGGCAAAAGCCTTCATTTTGCTGCTAGACAAAGTAAACCTATAGACGAAAAAAACATTAACAAGAACAGGAAAGAGAGTCAGAGACACAACAATGCACACTGTTCAGAGTCTCATAAAAAACAAATGAACAGTCATAACACATAGGCTGAGTTCTTGGTACAGACCTACACAGGCTCCGTGTTTGCCACTTACGTATTTGAGCCCATATAAGGCCCACTTAGTTGATTCAATGGGCCATATACTCCTGGTGTCCTCAATCCCCTCTGACTCTTATGATCTTTCATCCCCCGACCATCAAAAGGGAGGCTTCCTCTGACAGCAGATGAATGTGGGTGCAGAAATCCACAGCCAGACATTATACAGAGAGAAAGTATTATATTTTACTTTAACTTCCACATGTTTATTGAAGAACATGAACACTCACATTCACAAACAAATCCTCAAAACTTCACACATGCACATTTACAAAAATATTACCATATTTATGGTAGATATAGTTGAATAATTGGAACAAAATATACCATACATTATCCATAAAACAGGAATTATAACACATTAAATTCATATATGATCCTGAGTAAAAATTGATAAAATAACTCTTCAGACTGCTATGAATAATATACACTATGAAGAACTATCCTATATTTAATAGATATTAAGGAATATATTAACATCATATTTTCTCATATACTTAATAGAGTTTCTACATTGAATCTCTTTGAACTATAAAATATACACCCAAGAATGTACTTCAGTTCTTTAAAAAATAAAATTAATAGTGTATTTCAGTAAAAGGAATTGAGAAGACACAAAATGCAAAGCCTTATTTTTCATTCATACTTACCTCAAGAAGAAAGCAACTCAGACAACATAGGAGATTAAATGCCATATGGTTTCAACAACACAGAGTAGTATGAAACATTATGCTTATCGAAAAACAGGTAAGAAAGTGACACACATTCTAAAATTATATGCCTAGTAACCCCAGAAACACAAGTCAGCCTACTCATGTTACCTGTAAGGGATGCTCAGCCTTCACAGAAATCAAACAAAATAGAGAAGCTAGTAAAAGTCTTTTCAACTTCTGCTTTCTCTTTTTTTCTTCTATGCAGAAGAGCAGAGTACTTCAGTTTCTGGTAAAAGCTGGAATGAAAATAGATGTGATGCATTTATAGGTTTTCTAGACAGGAAATTAATATGGTGTTATTTACCCTCACATTTTGAGGCTTTTTAGTACATCCTGGTTGTCGGTCTGTATTTGCTTGTGTTTGACATCACATGACTGAAATGGAAGTGTTGCTTAAAACATGCATATGTATTTTATATATTTATAACATAAATTAAACAAGGGTTAAATTCTAAAACTCCTTCTTATATGAAAATCAGAAATTATTATTCAGTAGAAAGAAATTTTCAAGAAAGTATTTCATGCAACACAAGCCATTCTAGAATGACCAGTTTGCAGAAGATGGCATTTTGCTTCTGTTCTCTAAAAAACATATGGAAAAAATGATGTTGATGCTTAGAGCCAGCATTCCTGGCTAATATTTTGTAACGATATTTGGAGGATAAATCAAATGTCAAAAGTTTCACACCTTGGAAATTAAAACAATTTTATGTGCTGTTCCATATTATTCTTTGTTTTATCTTTACATTTAAAATTTTTTATCTATGACTCAGTGTGAAAAATTACATTCTGATGTATAATAAAGTGTTTATACATGCATACATTTGATAGTTCTTCCTGTCATGAAATCAGTTGCCCAGATATGGGTAAAAGAAAAAGAAAGATGATGAAATATGTTTCTTATTTTCTCTGCTTTTGCAAGAAAAAAAGATGGGAATCTGTAGAAGAATTCATGGAAGATATACTCAAGGAAAATAGTTTGTTTTAATTTTCAATATAAAGTAAAAATCTCAATCTGTACTTTTGATAGGTACTTCCCTATTGTCATCCCATTAGATGCATGTTAATCAGAAAAAATTCTGCCTATATTCTGCATGGATTAAGAAAAACTTAATAAAAATATGTAAGAAATTCAAAGCCTGACTATGAAAGTTTGGGAAGAGGCAACAGATACTTGACTGGTCTTGAATGGAGTGGGAGAAGATGAGCTTAGTTATTTATATACTTTTGCATCACTGTTAAGTTTATACAAACTAATAAATTTTGTGAAAATCTTTCTCTGAAGATTTACATGAAAACAGTCATTTAAAATACAAAATTCAGATGGGTGGTGGCAGTGCACACATTTAATGAAAACACTAGGAGGTACAGACTGCTGGATCTCTGTGAGTTTGAGGGCAGCCTGATCAACAGGGTGATTTCCATGACAGCCAGCAGTACAACAGAGAAACTGGGTCTCGAAAAAACAAAAGGAAACAAAAGATAAGGAAAGAAAAGAAAAGAAAAGAAAAGAAAAGAAAACAAAACAAAACGAAACAGAAAAGAAACAAGAAATAGTGATGACATGGTTTTCCTTATGTGAGACCATGAATCTACCATGTACAACAAAACAATATTGGTGTCACAGGCACCATTGTTTAAATTTAACCATCACAAGGCATGAATAGTTTTCTTATTTTTAAAGTATTTTTACATGAGATGGAAAAATATCAGTAAATCCAAAAGTGACATGAAGAACGTAATTAATAATTAAAGTCTGAGTACACATTGCTTTAGGATCACAGTGTTTCAGAGAAGGATCAGTTCAGCTTGGTCTTATTGTTCTTGGCTCACAAGTAAATGCAAGCCAAATGAGGTGACTCAGAAGCAAATACGATTAGATTAGTATCAATCTACAGTTGCTATGAAAATATAAAAAGAATCAAAATTCAATATTTATGAGCCACTCAAGTTTTCAAGTTGGATTAATACTTCATTATCTATTTGGATAAAATAAAACATATTAGGGTGAAGTAATTATGTTAAAGGTGAATCATATCTCATTTGTACACTGTACCTACGGAGTGTTCAATGTATATCTGTATGATATATATATAAATAATGAGATTTTGGTGGATCTCAATGAAAGAACAATCCATTAATAAATATGTAATCTGAGTAACTAAGAAGCAATATATAAATAAGAAAGACAGAGAGTCAGAGAGAGAGAAGTAGACAGATTATCAGAAAGAGATGGAAGAGAGAGAGAGCAAGAGAGAGAGCCCTTTCTTTCCAGGACATACAGAATTATTAGTTTCAATAAAAAAAAATTCTGTCTACCCATACATTAGAAGATCATGACAAAAGTTTTTGTGATATTCACTTTATCATTGGTAGAATAATATAGGATAAGAGTAGGGTGTGCATTATGGCCACATTTCCTTCATGATAATTATAGTAATGTATAAAATCAGCTCACTACTCAGTGAATAGGAGCTAGTAAACATTTATTATCATTTATATTCTGTATATTACTGCCAAACAATTATTATTTGGAACAGAGACTTGTACTTAGTATTGTGTACACACTTGTTTATAAAGCAGTTATTAAAATTATGCCAAATTTTGTGGATTCTAAATTTAGAAAAAGAAAGCAAATGGTTTCTAATTTCAATCAGCAGTATGTGGATGGAAAATATTATCACACATGCTAAGAAGACAGGAAGAAGTCACAGTTTTTTTAAGTTATTAATATTCTCTGATATGTTTTAAAACAAAGCGAAAAAAACCCCTCATATGTAGAATGAATAACATCCACGATCTACTGAATTGTATGCACAATCAACTAACATTTGGTTCTGTGAGATAAAATGTAGATATTGGAAAGAATGTCTTAATGAGGGGGTAAGTGTTTTCTCCAGAAAAGCAATATTTTCACACATATCTGCCATATTATTCCATTGGTTGCCAGAAATACTTTCCAAAAGAATGCAATGATTGCTATGAAATTAGGAAGTCTTAACATAATATTAATGATTGACGAAGAGATTCATTTGCTTATATAATTTGAAATGCCTTTCAAAAGTAGTATAGGTGATGTCCTTTGAAAGAGGTGTTAAAATATTTTAAGAGTTTTCATTAACTTTCATATATGTTGTATATTCCAGTGGGTTCTGCATTAAGTTAGACAGCTAAAATACAATGAGTCTGAACGTGCTTGGAGTATCAAACACCTAAAGGCAACAATGGATTTTCAAAGATAATCTGATATATATATACGTATCATATAAACACACAAACACACACGTGTGTGGGTGTGTGGTGTGTGTGTGTGTGTCTGTGTGTATTGTGTGTGTGTGTGTGTGTGTATTTAGTTGCTGAGAGTCCCAGTACCCTCATTACATGGATGAAGTCTGCCAGACAAAGTTCCAGACTCCCTGTACAGGGAATCATTGCTCACTAGCCATTTTGCCCCTGTCTGCCCTTTGCTGTGATTGCCACAAAATGCCTTTCATCAGTAATGATAATGTTTAGATGGCCTAGTAAAATCTGAGCTAGCTGCTATTGACTGGGAAGGGTGCACACCCATTTTTACTCAAAAGTAATTGTCATTATAGAATTCCTTGCAGGCTTCTAAGTCCTTGCATGTTTAGAGCTACTTACTTATACTGATAGTACATTGTAAAGGCTATTCCTGGTGTGGGGGTTGGTCCTACCAAGAAGAGTCAAGCCTTTAACAGATAGAAGCAAATAAAGCCTAAATAGAGTAAAATAAATCTTCACTAAAGAGCAAAAACTATAAAATAAAAACTTTCTTTGGTGTCTACATTGCATCCTGCTCTGTTTGAGGCTGATGCAGATACTATTCAGCAAAAAGTAACATTCAACCAATTCTGGGATTTTGAGACCAATGTTCTTTCATAGTAAACAAGATAACCTTGAAGTTTGTAAGTCACAGGAGAAAGGAAACCCATCTCCTTCTTGGTGATGATTGACTTCTAGGAGTGACTACATCTACAAAGCAAGCAGGTTACTCTGGAGGCCAGAGAAACATCTCTAAACCAAAAAGAACTACACTTAGCTTTTTAAAGCTTTTTACTAGAGCAGATCTCTTTCTTTTTTCTTGTATATTTATCCCCTGATTATATACATTTGTCAGTCTCTCCCTCCTTCTCCTTTTGGTGTGTTTTTTCCACTTGCAAGGCACATTGTCAGTCTCTCTCTTGCTCCTTTTTTCATAATGTGTATACTGTTAATTCCCCTATTAAAAATGCTACTGCATTTTACTACTAAAGAATTCTATGTGTCATTTTAAAGCATGATGCTGTGTGCCATTTCCTTGGGTTCCATAGAAGAATGACCTACTCTGTTTGACCTTCCTCACTTTTCTTGCACTTGTACTCACTCCTGTGTAGAGTTTTTGTGAAACCATTAGTGGAAATGTTGGTTCTATCCACATATATTAATATATGTTCAATAATTATTAAGTTATTTGCAAAGGGAATCCGGCATTTTCAACAGATGTGGTCGTGTGAACTCTACTCAGAAAGGACATATGGGCGGAAAGGAAATGATGATAGACAAAAAAATAATTTGTTCCTCTATGGGCCCCGATATGGCACACTTACACACTTTAAGAAATACACATGATCATAATTTAGAAATAAAAACGCAGGAGTGTTTTAATAGGTAACTTTTTACACTGCTAGAGAAGAATCAAGCCAGGGAGGAAATTGTTGCTTGCAAAAACTCCTAAAGGGCCAGCATTCATTTTAAGTATAGAGAAGGTGCTCTGTAATTTCCAGTCTTCTCAGCAGGGTCTATCCTGGTATGCAGGTGTGATCTAGGATGGAGCCAACATCATCTCTCCTGTAGCCTGCAAACCTCAAGGTGATTTCAAAGAACATTTGAAAGAACATTTGAGATGAAGTCCCGCCAATGATTGGAAGCTTCTTTCAGCTGTATTCAGATCTCCGGGGGTGGATTCATATTAGATGTGCTAATTTTACTGTTAGCCTGGAGCATTAACACTTGCCATCAGGAAGTGCTGTGCTATGCTTATGATATGCTTTCTGTATGCAATAGATAACCCTTGCATATGCCAGTACTTAAAGAAAAATAACCTGCAAAGTTTTCAGATGAAGTGGCTTGATTCCTTTCCCAGCCAACAAGCGCCAACTCTGGTAGGCCATGCAGACATTCTCATTACAGATGAAATTTCAGAAAAGAAGGGGAGAAATACAGCTGATGAACTAAAATTTCCCTATATAAAAAATCTGGTTTTCTGTGAAGGAGACTCGGTTTAGCATCAGGGATAGCCACAGGCCTCAGCAAGTTACAAATAAATACTATTGAAAAATATATTGGATATATATTTAATTTTATCTAAATTGATAAAGAGGTGTATTATGTAAGTCATTTTCCACTAAAATTAGATGTTATAATTTTTAATAAAATAATATATTATTAAGCCATAATTTAATATAAAATAAGCCACTTATCTCTTTGCACTGGAATAACTGGGGCTTTTTTCTCCTTGTTAATAAGTTACAGTGGCTGACAGTATAGGCATCATCTATGATTCCGGACTTATATTTTAAAATGTTAATTCAGGTACATACAAAAAACAACCACTTGAAATATTGGGATAAACATAATTCACTTAATCTATTCTACTGAAGTATATTTTCAATCTACAATTTTCGTTTTACTCTCATATAAAATTTTCAAATAATTGAATATTACATTTTAGCGTAAATTTATAGCACATGAGCATTGATGATATGTCTGCAATTTAAGGAAGAACTTGATTGAATAGGAGTAGAAAGAAAACACTATATGTTCAGGGATGCTTTCTTCCCCATTTGTTTTTCTGTTAGGAAAACAGGAATTAGGGCACAAACAAAATGTAAAGTCAAAGAAGATCACCATGAAGGCAAATATTTGGAGTAGAAAAAGGAAAATTCTTAGAAATTCCAGAGCTATTAATAAAATACAATAAAGTCTATGCAGTATTAGGAAACAATTTTTACATCAGAATGTTCTGACTAAGAAATGTGTAAAATGAAAAACAGTTTACTAAAGAAGGAAGAGAGTTTCCTAGTCCTTTGATGGAATATGAACAAAATGAAAGAACAGCAGTTGGATGTAGCCTGAGAATGTGGGAAAAGAGAAATCTTAAATGTAACTAAAAAGATGTAGTCTTCACAATCTGAAATAAACTAGGGTAATCATTTCATGAGGACACACAAACCTATTTATTGGTATGTTATATTAAATTCACATTAGGATAAAATCATGGGAGACCCACTTAACTATCACTAACTAAAAAGTAACATAGAAGGGCAGAATCATTATTGAATCCCAAAAATGAAAGATCATATGATTCATCTTGTGTTCTCAAGTATATTTATAGAAAAATGAAAACAAGTTATTATGAAACAAACATGTAACTTGCCATAGTGAGTAGTGAGCTTGTACAGTCCACATGAACATCAAATTTTAAAGAATAAAAGAGCTTCTGGTTGTGATGTTTTGATGTTGACTGCCAGGTAAATGTTTGCATTAATCTAATTGTTTGGATTTAACATCATCAACAACAACAAAACACTAAAACAGCCTACTCAGTGCCTGTTATACAACATGAGTGTAGTATACTGTCAATCTAGGGTTCTTTGGAAAAGTACACCTAGAAACCATTTTAGAATTTGTAAGCCTCTTCAAAATTTTCACAATCAATCAATACTGAGGAAATTGTCAAAATAGTGGTGGTGAAATCAATATGAGAAAATGAAGCATGTTTCTAATATGGGCATTCCCCCAGAGCTTTCAGTATACATGAACCTTGCAGGAAACTATGAAGATTGTTAATTATGCAGCTGTGACAAATACTGTTGGATCTTAGCGAAAGAACCTCTTAATTGGATGCACAAACTGAGGAACCAATGAAGATAAATTGAAGAGAGTAAAAGTAAACAGAGTGTGTCTTTTCTCCAGACCATGTAGAACTAATACAAGAAGTTTCTGTTTATCATCTTTCCTTGATGGTGTATTAATTCAAAGACTTATTAGATTTCAAATGTTTGCCAACTCTCAAAAATGAGGGAATTTTAATGAATATAACATGACATATGACTGTATGTTTTGTTATATTTTGGGTAATTATGATAAATACAAGTGATCTATTCCTTTGCCACATGGAGCAAGCATTGCCTAGGCTTTCCTATGTTTGTCTAGTACCTATGTAGCAACATCTCTTCAAAATCCACAGGTAGTCAATAGAAATGCAGTGATCAGCATTTATTGAGCCTAAGAGATTATTTGATCCACAGTAGAAAAAAGGTCCAGCATACCACCACCTACCATTTGCTCCTAAACAGAAACAAATAGCTCAATTGATCCAATTTTCTGCCCATAAATGGTTTAAAGCTTCAGAGTCCCATAACAGTCAATAGTGAAGGGGCAGAATTATTCCTAGGATAAAATTGTTCACTACAAGGATTTATATATGGTGGTGTCTTGTCTTTACTTTGTACATTACGATTCTCTTTTGATGATTCCTTTGGTATACGAAGTAAACATTACTACATGCTGCATGAGAGGTAGCAAATAGTGGCTATCTCCTCATCTGCTGAATACCAGTGTCAGATATTTCTTTGGCAGAGGAAACACTTGTAATAATATGTAAATCATTCTTGTTAAGAAAAGGGTATCTCAATATTATGTCAAACATAAAGGATTACATATTTACTTAGAAAAAGGAAAAAAAAATGATCTCCATGTGCACCCAACTGTGTGAGGGTAGAAAATCAATCTGTACCAAGTATAAGGAAAGGCAAAATTGTTGGCTAATTTTAAAACTTTTAACATCATGAAACAAAAATATCATTTATACAGTGATTTAACATGCTGATCAACTAAAAAGAATCTTCAATTCACAGACACATGGTTGCAGTTGAAGAGAATCCATTGAGTGAAGAACAGTGATAAAAAACTAAGAGCTTTTATTTTATTTTATTTCATTTTCTTATTTTATTCTTCCCTTATGCATTCACAAGCAAACTCCAGACATTTTCAAGGAATTTGGTACTTTGGTAAAAGGAAATAAACTGGCTTTGCTGTCTACAATACATGATTTCTAAATTGAAGTAGTTTCTGGGAAGTGGTAAAAAGATTCTAAAAGTAGACTAGATTAAGAGATGTTCTCAGTTTAATGAGTTTCAGAAAAATTAACGAGACTGTGATTACAGTTTGTTCCTAAGTTTACACTTAGTATTTTAGGATACTAAGTGACACTAAAATTATATTTGCATTTCAAAATTATACAACTTAATTTTTTTGACACAGGGTTTCTCTGCATAACTCTGACTGTCCTAGAATTCTAACTGTAGACCATGCTGGCCTCAAACTCACAGATAGCTGCCTTCTTCTGCCTCCAAATTGCTGAGATTAAAGGCATGCACCTTTCGGCAACAACCAGTATTTATTGTTGCTTGTTGATGATTAATAACAATATAGATTATGTAACATGAAAGTATTGAAAACCAAACTTGGGGATAAAAACATAACTCCTGCATATACATCTTAGACTTTGTTTATATTATCACCTTTTATATACTGTTATCTGTCCAGCTATTGATAAACTTTTCCTTGTAACAAAATAATGTGTTGTATCTCCTTTATTACTTCTGAATCACTGACGGGACAGAATGCATATGTCGAAAATGAAAAATTGAAAACATAGAAGAATGAACTTCCATAGACAATAAATGGTAATATTTCATGTTATTGACGATCAGCCTAATTAATATTTATAATGCAAAATGGGTAATATAAGAAAAGTCAATAAAATCAATGCCATCTCCTCTTTAAATGCACTTGAATTTATCAGAAGAAAACTGTTGAGAAGAACAAAATTCACATGGAGGAAAAAAGGTCCATAAATATCCCAAACAATAGTAAACATAAAAAAACAGAGAATTTCACAATTTTAATTCAAAGCAACCTAAGAGGTTTATTGGGTGACATAAAATTTAAGGATATGCAAAAAATAAAATTACACAAAAAAACCCAATTTATTTAAAGATTCAAAGACACACACTACAAACACAGATAAGTTTCACTTAAAGTATATATAAATATTTCAATTGGTTTTCAATTGGTTTATTTAGATTTTTGGAACATATGTAGGTGAAATATTTTATTCATATATTGACTAGGTTTTCAGATGTTCAACTAAATTCTAACTGAATAGTGATATATCTTCACAGTCATACACATGTAAGTACATTTCTAATTAGAACCACATTTTCAGAAATGAGGTTCTGAATGAAATAACAGCAAGCTTGAGAAATGAAATATTTACATGAAAATTAACAGGGTACTTGACCCTTCCTGATTTTCAATCCATATTTTCAAAAGTATATAAAAAATTCAAAAACATGAGGTATAAACTATGATAGGTAACGCAATGGTGAATTTCCTCCTTATTAGTAATTCCAGAGTTAGCATAGATAACACATTAGTAAAAACTTCCAATAATTTTTCCATTAAGATGGCCTATCTGAATCTAAATATTCTCTCCCAAACTCATTTTTTACGGACTCTCTGCTTTAGTCCTAAAATTTCAAGACAGGAATCTGCGCTGGTTGCCCAGGGTGATTTTTGTGGTCTTTGAATTTTCTTCATCCATTTACTTCAAATGAAACTCATGAAAATTCAAGAACTATACACTGAAGTTAAAATTCCTAGCAACACAACACATATAGTAAGTCTAAAGCTACATGCTTCTTCATATTTAATACCACTTACCCAGCAATTCTTACTTATATTTTCTGCAGCTTTTCCTGAATTAATGGTTTTCTTGATGACTTTGTTCCAATGCCACCTACACAGTTTCTTATCTTTTATCAAGCCATGTGTCATACAGCACTAATCAAATTTTATGTCTAAATTTTTAAATAACCATTTGTAGAATTCATCATTCTGATATTGAGCTCATCAGAGATCTTATTTTTCATTTTTTATTCATTCTTATCTCATACAATACATCCTGAAAGAATTTAACCCTCCTTCCACTCATTGCAATGCATTACCACGTCCTTATCCCGCTAGATTAACTTCACCTCTGCTTCTTTTCAGAAAAGATCAGGTCTCCCAGGGATACCCACCATATATGGTATAAGAAGCTTCAAAAAACACAAACCCACATATCAATGATGGATAAAGCCAGTAGTAAGAAAAGGGTCCAAAAGAACACAAAGTGTCAGAGACATCCACAGTTCCAGTGTTAGGCATCCCAAAATAGTATAGAGCTAAGTGACTATAACATATATCCAGTGGATGTAGTGAAGACACATGGAGGCTCCTTTATTGCTTCTTCGATATCTATGATACCATATAAGTCCTGCATAGTTGATTTTGCAGGGAATTTTCTGTGTTCTTTTGGTTTTCTGGGCACTTCTGGCTTCTACAATTCTTTCTTCCTGTATTCAACAGGGCTTTGTGTGCTCTGCTTCATGTGTGACTATGGTTTTAATCATCTGTTCTCATTAACTCTGCAAGCCAGGCATCTCTCTATGAGTATGGCAGAATATCATTAGGAATTATTTCATTTTTTCATTTTCTTTTTCTTTCTTCCTTTCGTCCTTATTTGTCATCCTGTTTAGTTTTATCCTAAGTCTTTGGGATATACAGCCTGCTGTTCCTGGTCATCCAGGTAGTGTTAAGAATAGGCTCCCTATCATGCTTTGGGCCTCAAATTGTACCATTAATTGTTTGGCCACTTCCACAAATTCTAGGCCACCATTGCCCGCAGCACATCTTGCATGTAAGACTGATTGTAGAGGAAAGGTTTGGGACTAGTTTGTTGTCCTAATCTCACCTTGGGAAGTTTGCCTTGTTACAGAATATGGACAGTTCAGACTCCATATTTTCCATCATGAATAGTCCTTTTTATGTCCTTGTGGATTTCAGGGAGATTTTACTCCACTAGGTTTTCACATCCAATCATGCCCCCAATTCCAGTAATCTCTCCATATATACTCTCCTTCCATCCCTCTCACACCTTCTCCCTCCTACTCCCATCCCCAACTGCTCTGCCTACAATCCATCTGCAAAATCTATTGTATATTCTTTCTCCAGAGAGATCCATATATTCCTATTAGAGCTATGAATTTTGCATAGTTTCCTTGGGTATATGTATTTTACCATAACTAATGTTTACCTAATAGCTTTATTAATTATTTTCAATATGCTAGCATCTATCCTTTATTAGACATATCCATTACCAACATTGGATGAAATCATGGAATGTGTACCTGAAAGGTTTAGTATTATATTGTCTTATATAATGGCTTCTTAGGAATAAGACACCCCTTTTCACATGGAAGGCTCCCTCATCCAGACTTGATATAGGGACTTTAACCTGGCCTCATTCCATTTTGGTATGCCATGTTTGAGTCAAAACCCTGCATGACCTGCTTTTCAGAATCAAGAGACAATCTGGAGGACATGGAAGCATTGAGAGACCTTGGATGAGTGAACACAGGGGATTGTGGTTTCTGAATGTATTATTCTGGAAAAACAGATAAGCTCAATAAAACTTTTCTGTATCTGGTCATGTGCTTTTTAGTTTTTGCAATACATAAGTATTCATCCTTACCATCTGTAGAAATCATCAGATGATGCTACTTAGAGTTTCATTGTTTCATATTTTTTCTTATTAAATCCAAATTTTATTAATTCTTTAAGAATTTTGCACTATGTATTTTGATCATACAAACTAGTTTCCCTCAGCTCCTCTAATACCTAAACATGTGTCTGTTTATACTATAATCATCAAAGATATTTAGTTTTCCCCATACAATTATGTATATGTACAATTGCCATGGAGCAAGATTGGGCTGCCAGATTCAGCACACTTAAAGAAACCTGATTTTTCATCTTAGAAAAACTACAAATTCCCAATATCCTCTTGGTAAAGGTGGAATTTCATGACCATGTACCCTTTTTATGATGGAATTTTTGTCTGATAAGAGCTTGTTATGGGCTTACAAATGCTGTCACAGCTGCTTAAGTAAATGTATACAGCTTTCAATCTGGGAACAGAACATTATTATATTTCAAATAAATACAAGTGTGATTATTCCCTATGGTTCATAGAGAAAGGTGCATATGCTTTCACACACACACACACACACATATATACACACACACCTACATACACACACACACACACACACACACACACACAAACACACACACACACACAAAGTAGGCCATCAATGGAAAAGTTACATGAATTCAAATCAGATCAATATTTCTATTAACCCCTGCACTCTGGATAATAACATGACTATAATAACTGAGTATGTAAGTATCTTTGACCATTTCAGTGAAAAGAATGACATGCATATTGGTTAAGACAAGTCTCCCTAAGCATTTTGCTTATAATGGACTGCTGTGTAAATATACACATTCTTATGTAGGCATAGATTTCAGCATTGATTTTATTACTATATTATTCTTTTGCATTCAAGGCAATAGGCCGCTTATTCTTTGGTAATACAATCCATGGTCCTAGAGAGTTTCAGTCTCTGCATAATATAATCTTAAGCTGAGGCCTAGAAGGTTTCAGCATCTGTAAATCTAACTCTCACAATGCAAGCCTAGAACTAGAAGGCTTCAGACTCAGTAAACAGAAACCTAAAATGTCTCAACCTCCAATACTTATTACTGAGTTCACTCTGACTAACTGTTTTCTGAAATGTCTTTTTTCAATCTGAGCTGTAATGTGAACTCCAAACTATTAATTGTAAACTGTGAGCTTCTTCACTCTCCTGCATCTCCTTCAGACTCTCTTGCTTCTCTCACTGCTTATTCTGGATTGAGTGTGCTCTATTCAGCTTCCGTTTCTCTCTGTAATCTGACTGCAATTAAACAAACTCGCCATCTCTCCAACTCTCTTTCTGAGTTAATCAACTGTACTCTTTCTTTAAACTGAACTTTTTGTAAGCTAAAAGCCTTCTTTTATATCTTGAGAGATTGGTATATACTCAGATTCAAAATCAGATTTTCCTTGTTTTATTCTTAGACTTCATTCTGATTCAATCTCAGAGTCTGGGACTAAAGGCATCATTCTAAAGGCCTCTGAATATAATCACTTCATACAGGACGTTGGATGTTATCCCTACCTAGTTATCCCACAATCTTTTCAATGTGATCTTTGCTAGGGGAGCCATGCTTTGAGATTAAAAGATTAAATGTTCCTCCTCACTCATGTGTTTTTAAATGTTAGCATGATTAGGGGAAAGATCAGGAGTTTTCTTTCTGTACAAATACACTTTTTCTGATGGTTATAATAACATTCCAAAAACTGTCAGAAGCAATCAGTCTATATGTATAGTTGGCTCATGAGGCAATCACAAAGAGAAGCACACTGAATTAGTTTTGTCTCAATGCGACAAATCAAATCATTAAATTACATTTGAATGCCCTGAATAATATCCCTTGGCTGAGTTAATTTCGACTATACAAATTTGGTATCAATGGAATTATTAGAACAATGAAAAACACATTTGTGATACTAGGTATCAAGACTTACTTAGATTCATTATTTTAACCGAGCTTCTAAAGTATGTCAACATTTTTACTTTATCTAATACAATGATTATATTTATGCAAAAGCTTACATGTTCTTGCCACATATCAAACATAACGGTTTTGAATTTAGTCAGCCAAACCGGAAGGAAAAGTTATTCTTTTAAAGTTTGTTTGTCATTCATTAGGAAGATGAAAGAAATGATATATCCTGTGATCAGATCAGATCATTTACCTACTGAATTAATTTTGAATCAGAAGCAACAACAGTCAATTAGAGAAAACTGAGTGACACAAAAATAGAATGTGGAGTAAAAGACATTTGCAAGTCCCGCATATAAACAATACCAAATTGCAATATGATTCAAATATTACCCATAGCTTAACATGATATGCAAGTAGAAGAAACTGCCTTGCCAGGTGGTGGTGTCTCATTCCTTTAATCCCAAAACTCTGGAGGAAGAGGCAGGCAGGTTATCTGTGAATTTGAGGCTAACTTGGTTGACAGAGTGAATTCTAAAACATTCAGAGTTATAACAGAAAAGCCTATCTCGGAAAAAAAATGATCTGCATTTTTAATTACTATATTAACTAAGGACTGGAACTTTTAATTATTATTAACTAGGGAAGTAGCTTAATGGTAAATATTAGAAATTCTCACATAGTTTGATCTACCATGAAAAAAGATTTTTTTTGAAGCACATCACCACTTTTATCAGTAGGGTTGGTAGAAGTAGGAAAATTCTCAGTTGGAAAACAATATTTGGTCAACATATACTTCATGGAAATTCTTACTGATATCCATTTATGAATTTTTCTCCATAAAATACAGCAAAAGAGATAAATTCCACTAAAGAAATATTATAATAACATGTGTTATGTAGCTTCAATATTCTAATGCAAATATTCAAAATGTCTAGAAAGCAGGAAAGTACACATTTTCCTTCTATTTTCCATGCAAACAAAATGACCTGAGAGTAGAATAAGTAATTTAAACTCATAAAATCTTTCTTGCACACAGAAAAAGCAATTAAAACATCTTAAATATATAAGAAGTATGTTCCCTTCCATATTAACATGTTCATAGATACTGTCTTGTTTCTGTAGCATTTTTGAGAAGAGCCAGTTTCACATTATACTTTCTGGTATTATAGCTAATACAAAACTTCTTCAATTAGTTCTGCAATGCTCCATGTATTATAGATATAGGAGATGTGATGCAGATGTACTCATTGGCGCTAGGCTTTCCATGAACTATTGATCACTGCTTTGTGTCTACTAGTGACTTTATAGAGAAACTTCTTAGATAAAGAGAGGTTACTACATTTATCTGTGGGTATGAAGATGAATTTAGAATAATATAATGAATTATGTAATGTAGTAGTATTCTGCTGTGGTGGCCCAGCAAGGAAGACAGTGAGGCACCACCAGAGGTGGAATCCCTGCTAGATCTCAACAGAGGGAACCACTGTCCAGCACCACACTGAGCAATGGAAAACCTGAGCATCTAAGCTTGGGTGTTTTTATTCATTTAGAACTCCTCAGGTGTTCCACTGATAGCACATGTAGATCATGACTAATCAAATATCCCGCACATAAATCCAACACCTACAGATAATGCAGAATGCCATGACCTAGGCAACACCTCCAACAGCGCACCACTATTTTATACATAACTAAAAATGAACTCTACAACACTTCTAATCTTCTATATAATATAAAAATTGCTTTTCCCTACAAAACAATTTAAATTACACCAGCAAAACTATTTAAAAGAACAACAATCACAAGGGTTTACTAGGATGGGAAGATTACATAAAACCAAACATCTATCTAGATTTTCCCAATATACTTGCAGAGGAGAAAATCAATATCAGTGTCCAATTATCTGAAATACACTCATAATCTTCTGGAGTCCTTTAAAGTAGTTGGGTTACATTTCTCGCTCTGCCCTTTGCAGCATTGATCCTGAATTTCTCAGGTGTTCTACTGATAGCATATGAAAATCATGACCCATTAAACATCTCAACATGTAAATCCAAAACTTGCAGACAATACAAACAGTAAGTCCTGACAGAACCTCATACAACATTGCACAAAAACAATTACTTTATGCATAACTAAAAATAAATTTCTCCAACAATGCAGTGTTAAATAGTGTTGGTAGTAGAAAAAAATAATAAAAATCAAAATTCTTATCTATTTTAAAATTGGAGTGACTTGGTAGAGGTTCCATGGAGGCAGTTAGTAGATAATGGAAAGAAAAAAAAAACAAAGAGATAAAATTAAAGATGAAAATTAAAATTATGTTAATATGATACATTGTGGAATTTCAAGAAATTGTTTTATGCACTGTGGTTTGAGAGGATGTTTTATGTCTTGGGATTTCATGATGTCTGCAGGTATTTGATTTATTTGGGGGAAGTTTTATTGATAATGATCTTCATGTGATCAGTAGAATATCACATCAGTTCAAAATAAATAAAAAAAACACCTGAGTTCAAATTCTCAGGGAGACACCATTGAGAATTACATTGGCTATGACAATGGTCCCCTGCTGAGCTGTGGCGTATTCCACATATAAAAATGTCTCTTTGACTTCAAATCTGACCTTCCACAGCAAAGTACAACTACAAAAATATGTGATTAATACAATGAGTTATTTTATATTTGTCCTGTGTTTTTATTTCACAGATCTATTTCTTAAAACATTTCCTATGAGAAGAAAACATGGTTATAACTAACTCTGATTGAAGAAGTTGGGTGGCTTTGAATTAGGAAATGAAAAATAAGTGTTTTGGTTACATAAGACACTAATTTGCATAGATAAAGCATTAATCAATAAAAGGTGTCTTTTTCTTGGAATAGTTTAGCCAAAAACATAATTTAATTTTTAATTACCCTCTTCTCTCTCTGTTTCCATTCTGTCTGTAGTTTTTGTTCTTTGGTCTATCAATTTTCTATGGTGTCTGATAATTCCTTTTATATGTTAGTATTGATAGTATATAGAGACAAGCTTTATTTGTACTTATTAAGCAGTCATGTAATTGTACTTTGATACACAGGCACACGTATATACACATACAAACATTAGATAAAGACTATACAGTATTCTTTCACATATTTCCTAAACAGAGATTCACAACTGAATAATATACTCCTTTGAATCGAGTTAATAAAGAATAGCACTCACAGTTGTACATATGTGATCAGCATATATCCCTGAGTTGCTTGTAAGGATTTTGCAATATTTGTTGTTTAAGGTTGCTTTGAAGCTGTTGTCACATTACTGTGGATGTTTATAACACACACATACATCCATTATATTCTGTATATTAAGGGTGCAGTTTTAAAGCTATGCAAATATGTTATGCTGTAAGTGATGACAATATTTGTAGATCAATATAGTACAAGGTTGATTATATAGTCTTATTAAGTACAGATTAAAATAATGGTTTGAATATAAAATAAGAGGGTAGTATGAGTACATAGTCTTAATCTTCATACATGTTATTTAATTTGTTTTCATGTCTGACAAAGGCTCAAAATCCTCAAATCAAAAAGAGTGTTCAGCAATTGATGCTATCAAGAGAATTGCATAGTCATTTTAGTTTAACTCAGTCATGTAAACAGAAATGTGCATACTTGAATAAAGGAATAGCCTAAGAAGTAGTATGGTATTTTATGATTTGTGTAAATAGTAGTCTTTTGAATTTACTAGAGTAAATGAATAAAATGAATAAATATATCAATGAATGGTCAAATACAATTGAATTTCATTATTTGTTTTGAGTCATTTATTTTGAAGATATATCATTCAATGATATTACTTAATAAGATTCATAGTTGCAATGTGTAAATCATTTGTCTTTATATTTTTTGTGCATTCTAGACACCATTTTATGTATACTCACTCCAACATAATTGTTGATTAAATGCAGTGTCCTAATTAGTTGAATCCTGGAATATTATGCTATCAAGTTACATACAAACTTGTATAGATGTAATACTATCATGTGATTTATTCCTTAGAAGTCTTTCAACATTTTCCCCAACTTTCAAAAAAATTCATTCACGCTTTTAAAACATAATGTATTTTATACCACTTCACATAATTTAAAGTTTTATTTGCAATCTCCTGCATTACACAAATATCAAAACTAATTTTATTAGCATTGCTTCCATGGAATTAATTCATAAATATTATTTTTGAATATCTTTTTGTCCAAATGTTCGTTCAACTTTCCCATCCATCTTGACCTCCACAATAAAAAGCTTTTCCTTGGCGTTTCAGGTGGGAGAATATCGAATTCTACCCTCAAACCTTTTAATGGCATAATGGCAATTTTCAGGCCCACAAGGGGTCCCTCCTCCAGAGTATTCAAAGGAAAAGGAGGGAATATTCCTACAGTCTTACGGAACTCTGTAAAGCCTTGTCCCTGCTACCAGAAACAGTGTATAAAGTGTCAGGCATTCCGACAGTACAAGTCATTGAAGACAGTACCAGTGTGTTCTGCTCGGGGCTGAACAGGATGGTGAGCACTGAAGGCCGAACCACTCCCCTACTGGAAGACAGGCACACATGTGCCAGGAGAACTTTCAAAGCAGGAACTTGCTTTTATTAGTACAAGCTGCCTTTTTGTCGGGTGAGGGTAAATGCGACTCTAGCAGATGAGGAGAGATGACATAAGTTGTGAGGTAACGTGGAGTGAGGGGGGAAAGGCAGTAAGATATTTGCATGTAGCAGATACTAGTCAGACTCACCACCAGAATAGGCTATGATAAGTCATCATTATGCAGAACTAGAGGCACCAAGACAGGTCTCTAATCTTGAGCTTAGTTTGAGTTTGGACCACAGGCCCCTCGCCAGGCCATGAGACCCAACATATAAACAACCACAATTTTCTCAGTTGTTGATGCAGCTTTGCTAATGCCTTCTTCAGACTGCTATACCCCCAGGATAACTAGCAAACAAAAATGCCTTTGAGTTCATTTTTAATTGATTGTATAATACAACTCATGGTACAATTTGAATTCACAGTGAGATTAAAATGAATTGAACTAATTTTTCATTTGGGAGAGGTTATCACTGAAAGATAGCTTCTGTTTTATGGATAGGACCTTGTGTCTGCTTATTCTGTCAGAACTGTGCCACCATTAGATTAGGTCCACTGCACTATTGTATCTCTTCTTCAGGTCACATGTTCTAATTCTTCCCAAACAATTCCACTAACAGGGGAAACAACATTCAAACAAATGCCTATGTAAGAGAGATAGTTATGTTTTAAGTTTTTCTTACTATGCTTAAGTGATATATAAAAGAAAAATTCTCCTAATCTGTAAGTTCACTTTTCCAATGAGAGATCCTAAATATTGTTTTGTCCAGAATAAATAGCATGTTACCAGCAACGTCCTGGTTGTCTTTGGTTGTAAAGACCAGACTATCTTTTTTCTGTTTGGGAGGGAAAATTTTGCCTCTCTGTTTTATTGTTGGAAAATATTTCTCTTTCCGTTTTTTTTTTTTGATAAGCGGATTTGTGTATTCTGATGTTTCTTCAAGTTTTGTTGTAAACATACCATACAGAAATGGATCAGGTTCAGTATGAATGATGTTGCCCACAGCATATTTTGTTTCTGACTGCTCATTAAGTGAACAGGATTTCTGGGATCTGTGTTACTTTGTTACATTTTTCTGTTTCTGTTGCTGCCAGCTGTTAGCCAGCACTGCTACCATGATGCATTCTTGGTAAGAATTTACCTCTGAGCTTTTTGTTCACTGATTTCAGGTTTACAAAGATTTAAATGCCTTTTTGGTATAGATAAAATTAAATTGTTTTATACTGTTCTCCAATATTGAACAGCTAGTTTCTCTGTAATTGGATTATGGCTCTTATCATCTGATACCCAACAAGATTTAATGTCTCTATGTTCCCTCTCAGTGGAGCTACCTGACAGTGTGAGAGAAAGAAGAGAGAAAAACAAAAGAACAAAATACTAGGTTTATGTGAACTTTCTGTCAAGAAGAGATTTGTAATTTTATTAAAATCTATAAAAATTAAAAATCTATAAAATTACCAGTAAGTGTTGGCACATGCCTTTAAATCCAGCATTCAAGAGACAGAGATAGGTGGATCTCTGTGAGTATGAAGCCAGCCTAATCTACAAATTGAGTTCCAGGATAAGCAGAGTTACAATAGAGAAAAGCTGTCTCCAAAAACAAAAACAAAAAAAATCTATAAAATCTGTGAAATAAGGTAACTTAAAACTCATACAAAGGCTGGTAGTTAAAAATCTGTGCATTGGTAATCTTATAGCAACTGTGTGGAATGGATGCCATTTTGGGATATAAGCAATATGTGACTTGCCACTATTGTCTTTCCCCCAACATAATAATTTTATAAGTACACAAGTTTCATACATTGTATCGTGATCACACACTTTCCCATATCTACTCTTGAACACCATGCTCTCAATATAAAGAAAATAAGGAAGAAAGAAAGAAAGAAAGAAAGAAAGAAAGAAAGAAAAAGAAAATTTATTTAAGCCTGTATGGCAAGAGCAAGTTTTATGGAAATAAACTTGGCTTTTGCTGGTGGCTGGAAGCTGGTTTCATGAACAATTTTCTTGCTTACTTTGCACTCAGAAGACACTTTAAAGAAGACAAAGATCAATATGAAATTGGACCTCACTTCTCAAACACACAAGGATCCAGACGTTGCCCAAGCCCCCAGCCACACTGAATACACCATGACATTCCAAAGTCACCCCGAAAACCCACATGCATCATGTCTTCCCCCAGATACTCTCTCATCCTGCAGGCTCCCAAATATCCTTAAGCCAACTGGAGTTCACACAGCTAACTGGATATCAAGAAAGTACTATATCATCTAGGCATTTGGACATCTTACAGGCACCTGGACTTCACAAAGGGAACCTGGTACAGCCCAGGTACGCAGCCAATCCCCAGGCATCATGGCATTCCACAGGTATCTGGACATCTCCACAAGCATCATGACAGATATCTAGTTTTCTCTCTATGCATAAGTATATTTATTATTTTAATGTCATTGGAGCCATAGTTTCTTTCAAATATGTGTGAATCAACATGCATTTTTATCTATAATTTCATTTATATTTATATATATAATTTTCTCCTTTTCTAGACCATCATGTGTTTCCTCTCCTTCCTCTGTATCAAATTTATGGATTCTTTTTCTTTAACTATTACTGTTATATATATACTTTGATAAATTGTAAATACAACAGTTGGAGTCTATTTATTGTTGCTTGTATATTTATGATTTTAGAGAGAATTATTTGCTATTGGATAATCAATGATGAGCTTGTTCCCGGGCAAGACCAATTTTCTCTCTCTCTCAGCAGTCATTAATTTGCTGTAGCTCTTCATGTATAGGCAAAGCATTGTGAGATTCCCCCATCCTTGGTGGCATGTTTTCATTAATCAGGTCTTGTTTATGAAACAATTGTTGGCAGTGTCTGGCACTGTAAACTCAACCACATGTCTGTGGCAGATCAGACCATAGTGCTTAAAGAAGAAATTGCTATTATGGATTTCTTACATTAGTCTAATATCTGACAGTGTTTCATAGTATTTATCATTGAACACACAGATAAATGTAGCTCTCGACCCACCTCAAAGAAACTTCTTTTAAAAGCAGAGACCTTCACAGAAAGCCACAATGTGTCAACATGCAGAGAATCACTGATCATGTGGTTTTGAGCCTCAACTGAAACATCTACAACACATCCTTTCACCTAAGGCTCAGAGAACATCACAGAGAAGGGGGACTAAAGATTTTAAGAGCTCAGGGAGAAGAACTTATGCAGCTATACCGCGTTTCTATATATGACTCTCCCATACTATTAATTCTTGTTAAAAACTGCTAAGTAAAGCAATCAGTATTAAATATGATATGACTAAAATTATAAGCTCCTGATCTGGAGCTACAAGTTTGAAAAATGGCTCCACCATACTTTATTTTCTTTTACCTTTTGGAAGGCCTGCAAATATAGCTAGGTGGTAAGGAGCTTTCCTTCATGTGTGAAGTGAACTTGAAAGTGAGGCTTTTCAGTTGTCACAAAAAGTAAGGGTGAAGTTTGGGCCTGTGTCAGCTGCTCATGCTCCTGCACTCCAAGGTCCTGAGTCAAGTTGACCTGCCCTCAAGTACACGCCCACCCCTGGATATTCCCTCAGAATCATATTTACCTCACCAAGGACATGCCCATCCATTCTCACTAGGATCCTTGTTTGCAGGCCTGGGGCAGAGGCAAGTAGGGAAGTGTTCTTTGTGGTGCACTGAGGGGCTGCAGTGAGTGGAGCAGCAGGGATGAGTTTTGCGCTCCTAGGAAAACCGGCCTCAGGCAGGTAGGATTCAACGCATGTTCTGCGAAGGGAAGGAGGCGAAACTAGCCATGGGAATGAGCTGCTGTGGGCAGAGTGAGGGAGCAAGCACCCAGGGCCACTGGGGGCCACAGGGTTGCCATCTGTCTGGACACTGCCTTGATGTCGCCCAAATTCCCTGGTGTGAAAGGATGGAAGGGACCTAAGGCGGGACTACTGGTGACCATGGACCTGGGGGAGGATTCTTAGGGGGAGTGCAGGGCAAGGGGACTGGCAGAGTTGGGTTTGTCGTGGCCGTAGAGCTCAGTTCAGCATGAGGAAGATTTTGACAAACCTTGAGAAGTTGTCCGGCCATTCCAACCTTAGAGTATTAGCTGCGTCACACACACAGACACACACACACTCTGTTATCGATTAGATAACACTCCAAATGCCCTTTAAATATTTTATTCCCTGATCCCATGGTATGATACTTTTCAGCATTATTTATAGAATTCTCTTACAGAAATAACCGTGGTAAGTTCAGCTGTTTTTGTACAGTTTGATTTGTTTTCACTTTTAGTGCCCTAATTCTTGGATGAGGTAATAGGACATCGTAGTGTATTTAACAAACATACAGCTTAGTTAAAATGCTAAGAGTTAGGAGCCATCCATATTCCAACTTAGTACACTACACAGTGTGTAGATCCAAGTCCTTCTGCATAAGGCATTTTTAATTAGGTTTTTTCAAAGTTAGACAGTATTCTTAGGAAAAGACTCTGTGGTTAAAATATGTTTAACTTTATTTTGGACCACGGAGATTTAAGTAATTATTTTGACAGTTATTGTGTCCTTTTGTTTCCATTCTTAGGAGCAGATAAGAACACTGGGTGAATGTTTTGTATAAACAGACATAGGGATTTGCAGCAGTCAGTGAAAAGAAAAATCAGTGGGAGCCAGAAAGGTAAAAATCAAATAATTTGGATAGATTAGAGGAAAAGAATAGGGAAATTATCCTCAATTCATACTTAAAACCCCTTTCTTTGAAATGAGAGGAGTTTAGATGATGCTAAAAAACCACAGTACAACTATGTGCTTTTAAATACTAAAAGTACTTATGCTTGGCATATAGTAAGCACACATTGCTTACTCATTGAATGTGTAAGTATATTTGAATGATATGAAATATTTTCATTTTTAATGGAACAAACTTTGTGCGAATGTCAGCACTTTGTGCCAGTCAGAGAGTTTCTGTACTATCACAAAATCACCATCTGGTGGCCAGAATAAACTCTCTATTTAGCCAAAACAGTATGCTTGGCTTTCTGATTTCCTGCCTCTTCCTCCCAAGTCCTGTGATTATAGGCTTTTGATAACATGCTTTGTTTGTATTTTGCTTAAAGTAGGGGTTAAGATTGATTCATACAGTATGGACCCTGAAAGTTGTGTGGCTTCAAAATTAGCAAGTCAAGTGAAGATTCTCATTTTCAGAATGAATACTTTAATTCCAGAAAGAATTTTACATCTTATTTTTGCTCATTGGGTTTCAAAAGTTAATCTGATGTAGGTTGGACATTTCCCCCACCCTGTTCAGCCCATTTTTTTCATTTTTTTATTGATTCAGATTCAACCTGTTTTGCGAAGCTGTTTTCTGTGCAGCTAAACAGAAACTTCTTAAAATTTTCTTTATATAGCCCTTTTAGTTTTATAGTAACAAAATGTAGAGAACATGATTAAATAAAGCATGAACCTGATTAAGGACTGTTATTTCATTCTTAGGTATTTATTTTACCCTTAAACAGAAATCTATTGAAGCCTTTGCCTGTTCATTCTGAGAGGTGGTACACTCATTTTGTTATTTCTGGGGAGATCGTGTTGTGACATCTTCTCCTATTGAAGTTCATGTATGTGTAGATGGTAAAATATTCTGAAACAGAATTTGTTCTTGTCTCTCCATATCACACATCATATTTTTAAATGGCTATATTTTGACCATATTTTATTGTTTTTATACATAAAAATAGGAGTTTTAAGTCTTTCAAAGAAGATATTTCAATATTTAAAGTTTACACCCGAACTTAGTAACTTTAAAGTCACATCATTTTACTTTAGACCAATATATGATGAGAACAATTTCATAGTTGGAGTGGTGATACAGCTTATCATCAGAAAGCTTGCCTAACATGTGCAAGTTCTAGGGTTCAACTTTAAACAAAATATATGATGAGACATTCACATGCATAAAAGAATATTTTACTTACCTTAGTTAATGCCTTTCTTGCATGAATATTGGAATTAATGAATTAATTAGAAAGAAAATATTATGTAATTAAATATATTAATCAAAACATTCTGGAATAATGGCAGCATATAAATATAGAAGACTAGTAGCTATAATAAACATTCTACTACAGAAAGGAAGAGGGTGGGCTACGTAGGGAATGATTGCAATAAAGGAGAGTTATGTGTAATTAATTTAGTACTGGTTAATTCTATTATACTTGATATACTTAACCGTTGAGAGCTGAGGCTAAATTTATTGGATAGTGTTCATATTTAGAAGTGATAAGTGAATAATCTCTTTACTGATAAGAAATGGAGAAACAAAGACATCTTTCTTTGATTTTCTGTATTACCATCAAAGCAATCTCTGGAAAACATTGCAGTCCTTTGTATTTTTTAATGATGCAAACTCCCCAGCTGTAAAATGAATCATTGAGATGTTAGAGGGTTTTCTTCACATAGTTATTAGTAGTATTAGTTATTAGTAATGTATAAGTTATTAGTAATAACATGTTCTGCTATGTTAAGCAAATTGGATCAGGTAAAGCAGGGAATGCAGCTACAACTTACCTCAGCCAAATAATAGCTCTGTTGTATAGGGAAAGAAAATCTTTCTGTGACACAGAGGGAGTATCATGAGGGAGCCCTATGGAGCAATATTCGGCGATAGGAGCCCCTGTCTAGTCATCTAACTTTATCTAAATCCACTCAGGTTATCAGTGTGTAGCAGATGTTTCAGCTACATCATTCTTCCATCCTTTTGGTATTTTACAGAAATGAGTTTTGGATGTTTACCTTGGGTGTTCTGACTTACTGAAATACTATAGATTCACTTAGGCTTTCAAGAAAATAATTTTTCCCCTTTGGAGTCAGTTTTTTTTTCTTCTTGTATTTCTTCAATCTTAAGCCTTTTCTTTCTTCTATTTTTTATTTTTTCTTTGAATGTTCACATTCTCAAAGCATATTTAAAGACAGGAGTAACTTCATTATCCAACTTCCTTTTTGTTGCTGTGGTATAGTTTTGTGGTGTCTTTATCCAAAAAAAGAGGTTTCTGTCTCTTTCCTTGACATAACTTTGTAATTTTGCCATGTTGGAAGTCTTTGTAAAAGAATACAGGATGGCAAGTTAGATGCATACACTGTATTCTTACTTGTTGTTAATCACCAATAATATTTTTGTGTAATGCAGACCCTGAGAAAAAGTATGCTGAAACTGAGTTTCAGCACAGGCCTAATTATGATTTTTCATGATCCATTGTGGTGACCTTGGTATCATAGATTTAAGCGGGATCAGGCACAGACACCAGGTGAGAGAAAGAATTTCTGGATCTCTGTGCCAATTTTAATTATATTGTAATTACATTTTCTATGTTTAGTACCAGAATTTGAACCTAGCATTTCCCATATGATAGGCCACTGGAACTCCATTGAAATAACATTCAACCCAATTAACTTAAGTTTAATTTTAAACATCTATATGTTGCTAGTGCTATTATAGGAGAAGCCACATTTAGAACATTTTTAAGGATACAGTGTGGCCATTTTTATTATGTTAATCTTTCCAACCCAGGTACATGGGATACCTTTCAATCTTTTGAGATCTTCAAATTCCCTCGTCAAGGACATAAAGATTTTGTCATTCAAGTCTTTCACATTCTTGGATAGAGTTGCGAAAGATACCTTATGTTATTTGTATCTATTGTGAAGAGTATTATTTCTCTTATTTCTTTCTCTCTCTATTTGTCATTTGTATATAGGAATGCTACAGATATTTCTTGAGTTTACCTTGTAACCAGTCATTTCACTGAAGTTGTTTACCTGCTATAGGAGTTTCCTGATCCAGTTTTTGAGGTCATTTATATATTATATCTCATATGGAAATTAGGATATTTTGACTGATTCCTTGTGAATTCATATCCACTTAATCTCCTTCTCTTGCCTCTTTGTTCTTGCTATAACTTTAAGTACTGTATTCAATATTTAAAAATGGAGGAAACAGCCTGGTCTTGCTTCTGATTTTAGTGTAATTGCTTTGAGTTTTCATTTATTTAATTTGATGTTGTCGGTAGGATTTCTGTTACTTAACTTTATGATGTTTTAGTATGACCTTTTTATCCTCAATCTCTCCATGAGGTTTATTTTGAAGTGTTGTTTGATATCAAAAGCTTTCTCACATTGTAGAGAGATGATCATGTAGTTTTTTTTACTATTAATTTGTTTATGCAGTGGATTACACTGAGTTATTTTCTTGTATTGAACGATCCTTCTTCTCTGGGATGAAGACTATTCAATCACCGTGAAGAATCTTTTTAATGTGTTCTTGGATATGCTTTGTGAATATTTTATTGAGTTCATTTTCATCTATGTTCATGGGTGATATTGGCATATAAATCTCTGTCTTTTTGAATCTTTGAGATGATTGGGTATTACCATGACTGTGACTTCATAGAATGAGCTTGGAAAAGTTCATTCTGCATCTGTTTTGAAGAATAACTTGAGAAATTTTGGTGTTCCTTCTTTTTTGAATGTCTGATATAATTCTTTCCTAAAGTCATCTGGCCCTGGCTTTTTCTTGATTGTGAGTCCCTTACTGGCTTCTTCATTTCCTTGAGAGTTATAGTTCTATTTAAGTTGTTTATACCCTCCTTTTTCTTTGTGGTTTGGTTATTTGGATATTCTCTGTCTATTTTTAAATAGGTTAGACTAGGGGTTTGTCTATCTTTCTGATTTTCTCAAGCAACCAGCTCTTTATTTCATTGATTGTATGAATTGTTCTTTTGTTTCTATTTTATTGATTTCTGCCCTCAGTTTGATTAGTTCTTGATGTCTATTTCTTCTGTGTATGTTTGATTCTTTTTTATATAGGGCTTTCAAATCTGCTCTTAATTTGCTAGTATATGATTTCTCCAATCTTTTCTGGTAGGCACTTTGTGCTATCAATATTCCTCTTAGCATAGTTTTTTCATGTAACATAAGTTTGGATATTTTTTAGAATCACTTTCATTTAATTAAAGTTTTTAATTTCTTCCTTTATTTCTGTCTTGACACAGTCGTCATTTACTAGAGTTGTAGAGTTCCCATGAAATTGTTGGCCTTCTGCTGTTGTGGCTGTTGAAGTTGAGCTTTAATCCTTCATGATCTGATAGGATGCAGGGGGTTATTTAGTTTTCCTGTATTTATTTACATTTGCATTTTGGCAATGTGATCAATTATGGAGAAGGCTTTGTAAGACGGTGAGAAAAATATTTTCTTTTTGTGTGGGTAAAATGCACTGTAAATGTCTGTTAGGTCCACTTATTTTATAATATTTGTTAATGCCAATATTTCTCAGATATTTTTTTGTATGGATGGCCAGTCAGTTGGTGAAAGTGGGTATTGAAATCTCCTAGTATTAGAGTATGAAGGTCAATGTGTTTATTTAAATATTGCATTTTCCTTTTGCAAATTTTGGAGCCCTCGTTTTAGAGACATAAGTGTGAAGAATTGCAATGTCATCTTAGTGGATTTTTCATTTAATAGGTATGAAATGTCCTTCCCTATCTCTTCTGATTTATTTTGGTTTGAAGTCTACTTTGATGGATGCTAGAATGGCTACATCAGCTTGATTTTTAGGTCCATTGTCTTGGTAAAACTATTCTGAATGCTTTACTCTGAGGTAATATTTATCTTTGATGTTGGGATATGTTTTTTGTATGCAGTAGAAGGCAGAATTCTGTTTTCAGATCCATTTTGTTAATCTGTTACTTTTTGTTGGGGAATGGAGACCATTAATCTTGAGGGATATCAATGACCAATGATTGTTAGTTCCTTTTATTTTCTAGTTATTTTTTATGTGTGTGTGTGTCTGTGTCTTCTACTGAGTATGATGATGTGAGATTATTTATTTCCTGTGATTTCCTTATTGTACTTAGTCTCTTTAGATTGGAGTTTTCATTTTACTACCTTCTGTAGGTCAAGATTTGTAATTACGTATTTTTTGAATTTGTATTCATTTTGATATGAAATATTTTGGTTTCTCTGACTATGATAATGGAAAGTTTAGCTGAGAATATTAGTCTGGTCTTGCACCTTTATTCCTTATACTATGTAGCTTTTCTGTTTAGGGTTAGGCATTAAGGTCTCCTTTTAATAAGTTAGGTGTTATTCTATTAAGTTTGCCTTTGTATCTTATTTGTTGTTTTTCTCTTGCAGGTTTTAGTGTTCTTTGTTTGTTCTATATGTTCAGTGGTTTCATTTTTATGTGGCAAGGGGACTTGCACTTCTGGTCCAGTCTAATTAATATTCTATAAACTTCTTGTACTTATATAGGCGTCCATTTCAGTATATTTGGGAATTTTTTTTCAATGATTTTGTTGAATTTTTATCTCTACAAAATTTGTGAAGCATTATGTTCTGATATGTAGTAGACAAAGAGTCTACGACCTGTGCTAAGTCTGTAAAAAATTGAATTTCTGTCTTTAAATGTGTCCATTCTGTGAAATTATTTTTAAATATTCTCTCATTAAGCTTAGCAGGAAGTGCCTTTATTGTTGAGACAATGCACTGTCCCTTGTCTGAGGGACGCTGCCCTTCAGATGTACTGACATTGATGAGGGTCTGCAGCTGCAATGATTCATCTCTCACCAAGCCAAACTATCTGAATTTGAGGGCCAAATCTGTTGGACGTACAGAAACTCAACTTGTTTTACAGATATCAGATATCAGTCCAGGTGATGCAGCTAAAAAGACAGCAGATTCTTCCCAAAACATTTAATTCTCATGTTTAGATGCTGAAAATGGAATTGGAATTGACCTTTCTATCACATCCTCTCACGAATGACTTCATAATGAAATAAGTGTCAAAAATTCTGAAGCTTAAAAACACTGATTTCACAGTAATTGAACAGTGTTTTTTGTTATGATCATGTGACACAGAGACATAGAAGGAACATGGCTATCAATCCAACATAAAGACACCAAATGAGATAGATAGGCGAAGGACCTTATACATGCAAATAGACTGAAGTGGGAGATTTTTTCAATATAAAAATATGAGGCAAGTTTTTAAGTGTTTGGAAATATTTATTTATTTATTTATTTATTTATTTATTTATTTATTTATTTTTAAGCTTTGTAACAAGATATTATGTATTCAAGGTTGGCCTTGAGCTTATTATTTAGCTGAGGCTGGGCTTGAACTCATGACCTCTTTCCTCTGCCTTTCCAGTCCTATGGTTAAATGTATGTACCACCATGCCTAGTCTGTGTAGTGCTGGGGATCAAACCCAGAGTTTTTGTGAATGCTAGGTCTGCATTGAACTACATGAGCAGTCCAAATTTGTGGATTATTATATTTTTTATGAATTAACTTTATGTTTCTGTGTTTATATCTGAGTGATAATATGCCATATTTATGAGACCAAAGAGACCAGAAGACAGCTTCAGAATTCCTAAAGATGGAGTTAAAAGCAATTGAGAGCCAAACAGTGTTGGTGCTGGATATTGAACTTGGGTCTTCTAGAAAACCACAAAGTATTCTTAAAGAAACAAGTCACCATTCTTGCCCTAGCTTCTGAATCTCGATGCACATAGTTTACTGGGTAATAAACCTATAGCATGCCTTTAAATCTGCAGCCAGTTGAACATTAGGCCAAATGTCATTTATCTTATGTGGTTGATTGTGATGTTTTGTTGTTATCTAGTTAGTTCTAAGCTGGAAATAAAATTTTAAAGCAAGCCAATTGTTTCAAGTCATAGTCTTGGGGTATAAAAGAGAGAGGAGGGAGGTTTTCTTAAGCTGATTAAATCTTTCCATAGTACCAGGCATGCTCTAACTGAAACACAGGTCTATTATGTAACTCATTTTGCAGTAAAAATTCAACGCAATAGAAGAAAGCAGGTTGTGAAATACGGACAAAAAATATTTTCATCATTTGAATAATGTTGGCCATACCTAGGAATTACAATTAAACTTCATTAATGACTACATGGGTAATAAAGACTTGGTCATTATGCTAATGTGTACCTTTGTATTCTGTATACTGAAAGGATCTCTGTAACAAATTACTACATCACACAAGATTATCAAGTGAATAAATTGTTTTCAATCTTTCATAAGTGAGCATTTAGATATCACATGTAATAATTTGATTTGAAAATTATACTCTTTTCTGTTTGCTAAAATGTGTTCCATAGACTGTATTTTCAGCTCAGTACATAAGCTATACACTCTTAAGGACATATACATTGGCATGAGTTAAATATTGTCAGACTAAAGAGATGGCTCAGCATTTGAGAGCACTAAGTATTCTTCCAGAGGCCCAAATCCTAGCTCCTGTGAACATATATGAACACACAAACATGTATACCCATATTAACACCCCCCACACAAACACACAAGATTGGACTGAGGTTATTTGGGTTTGTTGGTCAAAACTTGCTATGTTCTCTGCATGTCTCAAAACATTTTTATCTTCAAGCTGTTGACTGAAAATGCCATTTTAGAAGGTGTCCTTTCACTCCTTTGTAATCCATACTGTCACTCAGAAATTCTTCATTTCCTTTCTTCATTGTGTGAGTATTTCACCTCACTTATTTCAGTATATGCACTTGTTCTCTGCACTAGGTTTTTTTTTGGGAAGAAAGGGCAGCCTGAGACTTAGAAATGTGATTTCTGGCATATACTGCATATTTCCCCTTTTATACTGCGACGATTTTTAAATTAAAATATTAGGCATTATGACATTAAACATCTAAAATTCTCAGAACCATTTTCAATTAAAACAATGCCTTCTTTTATACATACAATATTATTAACACACCTAGTAAAAGAAAAAATCTTGTTTTACCAGCATTTACTACCCAGATTATGTTCAAATTCTGTGAATGTCTTAAATATTCTTTAGAAATGTGGTTGGATTATTTGAATAGGATATAAAAAGTTGTGTACACTACCTTTTAATTGAGATAACAGCTCCCTCTGTAGCCCTAGATAGTCAGGAATTGCATATGTAGAATAGACTGCCCTCACTCTCACACAAATCCATTTCCCTCTAACGCCTGGGTGTTGTGATTGAAGACATTGAACACCACACCTGACTATATGCCAGTAGGACTCTTAAATATCAATTCATCAGTATCCGTCATATGCTACCTCACCTGAATCTCATGAATCCTTGGCTGGTCTCATACTCACTCTCTTGCTGAAGAAAATTTTGATATTCTCATTTCTACATTTATCTATATATTACCAGATTTCCTGCAAATTCCACCTTGCATTGGTCCTTTAAATATCTTCACATCAGTTTTTTCTCCTTCCTTTATTGCCATTGAAAAGAAATCTGGGAAATTGTCCTATGGCATACTCAACTTAGTCTGATTGCTCCTAAACAATGGTATTCACTAGTTCCTTATCCTCTGTGTTTCTTAGAAAGTGTCAGTTGTAGACTGCCATGCTTGATTCAATGGTTTGTGGAAACTTTGCAAAGTTTCATAGGTAACTCCATTCTGAATGATTCAAATCAGTAGGCATACAGTATCTTTTATCCCTTTCTTGATTAGCCAGATGGGTCCCATGGGAACAATCCAATCCAATATTCTTAAAGACATTCATTCATCTTTACATTCTTTATTATGAAAACCATGTTCAAGATTCCCAGGAGGATAGCTGCAGTGAATGTTGCAAAAATTTTCCAGCCATTGTTTTCGTGTTAATACAACACTCCTCAAGGTGATTTCTGATCAGATGTGGAAGAAGTAGCCTAAGCCCAAATTGTATTCCATGATAGGGGCTGTAAATCAGAGAGCCCATGCAATGGCTAGGGGACATGCGTTCTGTGTTCTTTCCATAGAGAGGAATCTAAGCTCCAAAGGTGCAGAATACTTGACAGAGTGTGCCACGTGTGTAGTAGATGTAAAACAGAACATCTACTTTTTCCCTTCCATTTTAATACAAATAATAATGATTGGTCTGTGGTGGACTGTCCCATGCAGTCACAACCATTCAGCAAGTGATCAAATTTGTGTTGGTATCACAGACAATAGGAATTTGCTCAAGTATGCTTGCTTGGCTCCTTATGTGTCTAAGCAGAGAAGACATTTGATTGCCAAACATGTGGACAGCAGCTGATCAGTAATTTAATTCCATAGCCTGCTCTTTGTAAAAGCTCTGAGCAGGTTGACATGCAGGTAGCTCAGTTATCAGCAACACAGAAGCTCCCTGGATTCTGGTAGGTACAGATTTAGGACAGGGTATTCCCAAGGAACCTAGCCTCTTGTCTTTATCTCTGAACATCACAAAAGATCGCTACAGTGAGCAGATAGACTGCAGTTTCATTTCTCTGGCATGTGGAGTTAGGTGGCCTATTGGATTATGAAGGCATTTCCCTAATGAAAATGCTAATTTTTTAAGAAATCAGAGACAAAATACTGTCCTGTTTACCTGTGGCACAAATTTATGGCCGTATGTGAGTTTGTTAGTATGGATATCATTTTCTTTATTATCTGTGTGTGCGTGTGTGTATATATCTGTGTGTTTTTGTGTTTGTGTGCTGGAAAAAGTAGTCAAACAAAAACATGCTATGCCATGTTTGACTATTAATGCTTGAAGGAAAGCTCTTTTATGTGCAGAAACAGAGGGAGGAAGGGATAGATCTGGGATATTGGCATGCTGAGAGGACCTGGGTGGAGTACACGGAGGGAAGACAGAAGACTGGATGTATTTTTGGGATACGAAAAAAAACAAAAATAAAAATAAAAAAAAACATGCAGATTGATTGTTGTAGGAAAGGAGGGCAATGATTAAAGGTGTATTTTTTAGTTGGTATTTGACTTTTTTGCCACGAACTTTCATAGTAATGCTAGATTCTGATGGTGAACACAATTTAAGTCTGCATTCATTTTAAATTTTATAAAATGATTTTAAGCTCAAAAAAAAGAAGTAATATGTAAACAACAACTTTACTGAATTGCACCTTGATAGTTAAAATTAAAAAAAAAGTCAGAACTTTGGTTTTATTTGAGTGATTGAGTGGCTAGCGGCTGAGTAAGGCTGAAGCACAAGAATGTTGTTAGTCTCCAGTTTGTTGGTATTAGAGCAAGAATATCTGAAATATCTCTGAGAGCCCATCAATATATAAAGTGGCATAATAATGTATCCACTTGCTTGTGTGCTTAATATAGCCTTTATACATAAATGTGTGGTTGGAGAAATAAATATTTCCCAACTCATAAAAGACTTATATCCTGTTGATAAAGTAAACACAAATACACTGATGTGTCTGAGAGGGTGGGATTTGCATAACATTAAGAATATGGTAGATTGTTGCAACTCATGAGATTATATTGGTTGCCTGGCATGTCTTGTCTCTGCCTTTTGGTTCCAATGTCAATGATATTTTTCCTCATGCTTCTGTAGGCTTATCGAACTAATAATGGAATTCCAATCATCTTTTCAAATTGTAGCTCTCATTGAGGTGGAGCCATTTTACCAGAAAGTACCCATATTCCTTGGAAATGAGTATCCTGTACAATCTTCAACTGTAAGATCATTGTACTTATTCAACATGGGAATAATATCACTTGACAGCATTGCGTAAAATAGTGAGTGGGCTGCCACCTGGGAGTCTTGCTGTGGGAGTAAACTGGGAAAACAGACTCAAAAGAGGGCCAATTGAGTTGATGTAGATTAAAAGGAACATGACATTCTAGGTGAAATCCTACTCTGAATCAAAATTGTCTTTGTGATGCACACAATGCTTTCCTTTGTATTTCTGTTCAGGACTTGAGAGGAGAGTGGTCTGTATCCTCCAGAACATGGCAATGGTCTCATATTTCCATGAGGATTTAAAGTATTTGAATCTGGTGACCAGTGAAGTTGTGGGACCTTTGGGACTGAAGACCTGTCAAACAAGCAGAAAGGTGCCTCACCCCTGCTAAGAAGGCTGGGAGGACACTTTGCCAGCTCCTTCTCTTTCAGTCCTGGAGGTTCACAAATTGTTTACAGCAGCAAAATGAAATAACCTGGCAAGTTTCTGTCCACCCTGTTACTGATTAGACACCTCCCTCGGTCTTTGCAAAGACCATGAGTCCAGGTGTCCGCCCTACCCCCATGCTAATGGGACTTTCCCACCAGAGTACCAGAACCCTGCCTCCTCTGGGGAAAGATATTTAAACAGGGAAAGTCCACCAATAAAGAAGACCATGATCCATCAGATACGTCTCCTGAGGCTTCCTTTTCCGTCTAGTCCTCTATTTGTATGTGTCCTCTATTTGTATGTTGCGTGGTCAGAACCTGTGAAAAATCAACCGAGACTCATTCCTCAGTTTGCGTGTGTTTTCTCTGTGCTCAAACTCAAGCTCTGACCTTCTGGCCAGGGATTGGAAACTGGGTTACCACAGGTCAAGCACCAGCAGTGTGCAAGGGAATCCAGCCGCCAAGGCAGATCAGCAGTGGTTTGCATACAGGAAACAGGGAATCCAACATGAAGTCTTCTGAGGTATGCAGAGCTTTAGAATTCTTGTCCTAGCAGAGTTAAAAAACAGAGTTCCTGGTGCCCTGCATAACCATGATTAGCAGGGATGCAAAACAGTAGTCACCCAAGACTGCATATGGTGCTTGGTAAAAGTTGGACTTCTCTGGGCTACTTTCTTGTTTTCCTAACAGTAAACTGAGAGATCCAAATTTACTACAGCCCCATCACTGCCCAAAGCTGCTTTCTCTGTTCTCTAATTTCACACATAAAATGCCTGTTGGAATACACACCAGTATCTACATAATGCAACATTTCCAATCATCTGTCTTTTACATTCACCCATTCATCATTGACTTTTTATTCATGCCTTCTTAACCACTTGCCTTCTTTATCTTTTATTATTCACTCCTGCTTACATTTATTTCTGCGTCTTTTATTTTGATTTTATTCTTTCCTTCCTTTTCCTTTCTTAATTTTTTTTGCATTTTTAAAGGTTTTTCTTTTGGAGAGTTGAACATTTAATGTTCATCCAACTACCTGTCAGAAATTTTTGTTATACAAAACCTCATGTCCAATTCTAATACAAGGTGTTGGGAGCATTGAACTATGACTAGACATCTTGTACAGCTAAAAGATATGGATCATCAAAAAACAGAAAGCTGTGTCATTTATTCATTGTAAATGTACATAACCAGAAACCTCCATGCAGACATAGAAATGAGCTTAGAAACCAATGAAATAGGAAGACTTTCCTTTTCCAGGTTTCACTGCCTGTGTAGCTTAATTTGGAGACATGACTCCTGGAATAGCTGACTCAGTTTTTGGCTCATATTATTTAACTCCACATAGGTCAAGTTTCCCAGAAGGAATGACAGGTTCCAGGTTGAGATCCTCTGAGCTATCATTTTTCATGTCATGTGTTTGTTCTACTTTGGCAAGCTGATCCATGGCTATAAGTGGAAGAATGGGTACCATAGGGCCTAATAGTAATCCATGGTAGGCGCTGGGGTGTAGAAAGCTCAAAAATTTACCAGGGATAATTCATACTCTGTTCTTTCCTTAGATTGGAATGTGAGCCTTTAACAGTTCAGAAGACCATGAACAGTAAGCTATTTCTGTTGTAGATGTAGTTCAGCATCTCTTATACTTGTTCCCAAAAGTTTAAACAAGAAAGATTGTTCTATGTTAGAATCCTCATACAATCATAACTATGAAGGGGAGGCAATGTTGATGTACTTTAGATGTTCAATGATCACAAGCATGTATTCACAGTAGTTTAATTGTCTGTTCTTGTTACTGAACATATATGATCATTGGCTAATTGCAATCATTGATAAGGGACAGGTGATAAAATGCCAAGAAAATGAAAGTGAGCATGCATGCTGTATACTGTCCCAAGAGTGGAAGCCAAGCCTCAAAATGTGCAGAAGACCTGGTAAACAGTGTTGTGTACATAGTTGATGTAGGACAGCACATCTATTATTTGCCCCCTCCGTTTTTAAAAAAAGGATCGATGGTACATTCCCTATGCAACCACAACCATCAACCAGAGCCCAGAATAATACAGATTCTACTGCAGGGACCACAGAGCTAAGTATTTTCTAGAGTTAGTATAAATGGTATTCTTGTGTCTGAGAATATTGGCTGAAATTGACTGACAATTGTAAACAGCAGCTGATCATTCAATTTAATTATAGCCTGCTCCATATGAGAAGTCAGTGCATGCCAAAATGCATATGATTCACAGTTCCGTAGTATAATATATACTGGATTGTTGTTGTCCAGAGGAGGGGGCTGGTGGGTAGAATGTCTATAAGCAAACGTTCTTGTTTTTTTTCCCCCCCTCGGGATATTCTCAAAGATATCAATAGAAAGTAGGCAGGTTCTCAAGTCTCTGAACTTAGACAGTTGGAAGGCCTCCTGTTTGTATCTGAAAAGCTTTTCCCAAAGTAAAATGGCAATTTTCCAAGAATCCACAGATAAATATCAGTCCTGGGTATCTGTGCTAGATAATCTATGGAAGTATGGATATGTGTCTGCATGTATGTCATTTTATGTATCTTTCATTTGTGTTTGTGTGTGTGTGTGTGTGTGCATTGTGTGTATGTGTGTGTGTATATGTGTATGTACATTTGTGTGTTTGTCTGTCAGTTTTGATGTGTTTAAACAGGAAGAGATATTCAAATACCTACTTCCTCCACTGATTTGCACTTCATCATTGTGGCTTAGTTCTTCTATAAAAATAAAATTAGGGAACTTGTATTCCTTAGTTTTCCAAGGAGCTATGCATGACAGAGGCACAGATTGGTATTTGTATGAAGTCTGGTGATATGAACATACAAGTAACTGACATAAGTCTAAGAGAATATTAATGTAGTTGATTGCAGTGTAATACCTTCACATACTTGTCTGGTTTACAACAGCAATTGTAATTAAATTATTGGCAGGAGAAGTAAAATACAGTTATATCTCAGACCTTGATTTTGGAATATGTTAATAGTAATATAGTGAATTGTCATGAGTGGGTGGGATCTCTATGGCACTAGGGAAGTATTAAATTGTGGCTCACAATGAGATCATAATGGTTTCCTGATGACCCTAATGACATTCCTATGGTCCCATGTCATTTGTTTATTACTCAAGATCAGTATCATTTACCTCCTTTCATTTAAGTATATGTTGGCTTCAAATCAAAGCATGACCAGACGCTGGCACTAGAACTCAAGGTACTAATGGCAGCTGGCACAGGGTACAGCTGTGAATAAGCTGATCCAATAATTTTGGTTTTGAATATCCACTTTCAAAAGATTTGTTACTCTGAAATGGAAACCTCAGCCCTAAGAGGTTTGTATCCACAACACAGTGAGTTCTCCAATGTGTACCCACTTTCAGCAAACAGTGAAGCCATTTCTTACACAAGTCAGTCCCTGGTTAATGAGGTAGGTGTTTGTCTCTATTGGCAGCTTCTCAATACTTTCGTATGTTTATTTTATTCTTCTCTTAAACAATGCATCATGACATCATCTTTTCTTCTTTCTACTCCCCCAAGCCCTTCCCTTTGTATCCCAGATCCACTGATTCCCTTCTGACAAGAGCTTGTCTTTCACAGATATCAACAGAACCCAGCCTAAGAAAAACCTAATATCAAAGTAGTTTGAAAAAACTCACTAGTGGCTAGTGAGTACAAAGAGCAGGCAAAGGAGTCAGAGACACCCCCACTCCCATTGTTACAAGTCCCGTGAAAAAAGCAAGCTAAAATGCATACCATATCTGTAGAGGATCTCATGTAGATGCACACAGGCTCTGATTTCCACTTCAGTCTCAGTGAGTCCATATGAGCCCTGTCTATTGATTCAGTGGGCTGTGTTCCCCTGGTGTCTGTGATAACTCTGGCTTCCACAATACTTCCCTCCCCTCACTGTAGTGTTCCCTGATTAGTTAAGGTAGGGAACCAGTTGAGATCTTTAGTTTATGCACACTCTATGCCTAATATGTGTAGCTGTGGGTCTCTGCATCTGTTTCTATCAGCTGCTTGAGGAAGCCTCTCTGGGGAAGATTAACAAAATATCATTAAGAATTATTTCATTTAATTTTTAAGAAACAAATTTGATTCTAGCATAGGCCTTGGGATACCCAGCCTCAGGTTTTCGGCCATCCAGGCACTGTCAGCCATGGGCTTTCTCACCTGATGTGGGCCTCAAATAAGACCAGTCATGAGTTTGACCCTCCCTTAAGTTCTCTGCTACCATTGCCCCAGCATATCTTGTATGCAAGACTATTAGTAGGTCAAAGGTTTGTGAATGGGTTGTCTATATTTGACAGCACAATTGGAAGACTCTAACAACATAATAATGACTGTGATATCAACAATGTGAAAAATCATAATTGCAAGAATCTGATATCATAATACTAATGAGATGAAATCAACACATCGATTTAAATATATGATATCATAAGAAGGCCATGACAGCAAAATTGAAAAGAACTGACATTATAATCAGTGTGATTGATATAAATAATGTAACTATATGACATTGTAAACAAAGGGAACTGAAATCTTAATCATGATCATGTGACATCAGTGTAAAAATGTCTTTATAAAATGAGTGATATCCCACCAAAATTAGAAGGAAGAGATATCATAATTGTAACAATGTGATACCATCAACATAAGTATGTGACATCACAATAGGAAGGAAATGACCAGAAATTTGAAGAATATGACAATTAAATATGGATTATGTGACATTAGCCATGTAAATAAATATGATATAATTTTCAGAAACAGATATAATAACTATGATGAGGGTATATAAATTGTATAAATATATGATGTCATAATAGTAGGTAAATGACAGAATAAATGGCAGGAACTGACATCATAATTTTGATGATGTGATACCATCATTGTAAATATGTGACATCACAACTCAAAGGAAATGAGGTGATAATTAGAGGGTAAGACATCATAAAGTGGATTTTTTGAATTAATCTATGTAAATATATGACCTCATAATTGGGAGAAACTGACAATTATGAAGAGCTGACATAAAAAAGACATGATATTACAATCAGAAGGATATGACAGCATAATGAAAGGAATTGATATTATAAATGGGATGATGTGAAACCATCAATATCAGGTTGTGACAGAACAATTGGAATGAAATGGCATGTTAAAGGGATGAATAAGACACATAATGTAGATTATGATGTGACATCATTAATATACATATATGTCACCATAACTCAAACTGACAGGAAATCGTGACGAAATGATATAAGCAATGCAAATATTTGACAAATGAAATAAACTGACATCATAATTGGGATGATGTGACAACAACATTGTAGATGCATGACATCACAATAAGAAGAATATGAAAACATATAGGAAGGATCTGACACTCATTATGAATGGATTGTGAAAGCATCAAAGTAAGGATATGACTCATAACTGGAATGAAATGGCATGGTAATTGGAAGGATAAGTCATCCTAATTGGGGTTATGTGATATCAACATATGAAATCATTTTTGGAAGAAACTGATGTCGTATACATGATGATAGGAAACACAATATAAATATGTGATACCATACTGTGATTGTTATGACTGCAGTTTAGAAAGATATGAAATCATATTTGGGATGATGTGATACGATCAAGGTATGTGATATCCAAATTAGAAGAAAATGATTTGAAAATTGGAAGGATAAAACACCTTAAAATATGGGTTATATTACATCATCAATGACAGGAGTGTAAAAAGCTACACTCAAAATGTGTCGCTGACATGAATAAATATGAGCAGTTCAGGAATAACACCAATCAACCTGACAACATTGATATGGAAAAATTCACAGCCCTCAACCCTACACATAAAACTATAGAGAATTGAGCAAAACTAAGAGTGGAAAAAATGTATTCAGGGAAGAACACTCATATTGGATTCTCAGAGTCACATGGTCAGACCCAAAGGCAAGCATAGAGGTAACAATACAGATTGGAATCATTTAGAAATATATATGCACAAACATATATGTAAGCAATAACAATGAACAAAGAAGTCAAGAATTTGAAAGCCAGAAAGAAGAGATCTATTGGAAGGTTTAGGGGCAGAAAGGAAAAAGGGAACTATGTGATTTTATTATTTCAAATGTAAAAAAAATTATATATACATATATAATTTGTATATGTTTGTATATGTTACATATACATGTAGCATGTTACAAATACCATGTGTATTTTTATAATATTTTATATGTAATTATATGATACATTTGTATATATTATATATAATTTGTATATATTATATATAATTTGTACATATATACATTATATACAAACTATATATGAGATCTTTTATTTTGATACAAAAATAAAAAATACAAACACATATGTGGGTATAAACAGTTTAACATATCAAACAGTATAAAACAGCACCTGATAAACCGAAATTAAAATCTTATATGCAGAATCAATCAGCTTATCTATTAAGTGTCTATGCTATCTCTTTATGTATGATATGTCTATATCATTATCTAATTCTTCTCTTTCCAATTCAGATGTTATACCCTTCCATGTATTGTGTCATATCCTTCCATTCATAGTGTCATTTGGACAATTCATATATTTATATCTGTTTTTTCTCAGTGTCACGTTCGGCCAGTTTTTGTTGATGTTTGTGCTTGCATCCATGTGTCCTCCAAATTGTGAATTTGGATAAGTTCATACTGATATTCTTGCTTCCATGCATGCACACTTCATCCTCTATGTAAGGATGAACCATTTTGTATTATGTTAACTCTCCTGGATCAGACTGGACACGTTTGTGCTCATGTTCCTTGCTTGAATCAACAGATTCCCCCATGTAAAGTTAGAGATTTAGAATTAACTGGTATTTTCCAATTTCCCTTACCTATGCAGCATGTTAAGTCCCAATCACAGTACACCTGTGCCACTTGCTGTCAACATTAGGAAACTGCAGGCAGTCCTCAAACACAGGAGAATGTCCTCAGGCAGGTGGCAGTGTGCCTTAGGGATGCACTTCCATCAAAAATTACATACATAAAAGGAGTATAAAAAGCTACATTCATAAAGTGTCACTGACATGACTTCTAAATATGAGCAGGATAAAAATTTCATAAACAGACATGCCAATGTGGATGGGGAAAAACATACAGGCCTCAGGACTACACATGAAAATAGAGACAACTAACTGTGTATAGCTGTGAGTAGGAGACATGTATCCAAGGAGGATCATCCTAATAAGATGTCCATCCGTGGTCAACCTTAAAAGCCTGCATGTAAATAACATCTCACAGATTGAGCAGGACACATTTTTGAATTTATATTCACATATTATATATATATATATATATATATATATATATATATATATATATGCATATATGTATGCAAAAAGAATTAATGAACAAAGAGGTCATCAATTTGAAGGACAGAAAGGAAGGGTATATTGGAGTGTCTGTGGAATGAAAGGAAGGGTGAAATGGTGTAATATTCTTACTATCTTACTATCTCAAAAGTAAAAAAAAATTATATATTATATATACACATCACGTCTATACACAGAACACCCAAGACTATGTCAATCAGGCAACACCAATGAAGGCTTAGAAACAGGTAGGTGCTGTTCCAGACTATAGATATAGGGTTTCAGTGGTGAGGGTAGAAGTGAGGTAGGAGACAATGAAAGCAGTGAACTGGTTTCCCAAGTAAATATCAGCTGGGATTTCAGACTATGTGGTATCTGTTTGTTTATTTTGTGGAACTGTCATTGAACCCAGTACATGGCAATCAAGCACTCCCACTGAGTTATGCCTACAGCTCTGGCTCTATGTTTCTTTTAATTTCACTTCAAAGAGTCTTTGATGCAGAGAATGTTAGACTTGGTCTGTAATCCCATACTTGGAAAGGTGAGGCAGGAAGATCCCAAATGTTACAGGCTAGCCTAAGCTATATAAAACAAGCATTTCTTCAATAAATACTATTTATAAATCCTGCTTTTTAGGTTAAAACAATAATTTTGGAAACATACAACCACCTTCTGGGACTTGATAGATGTCTCATGTTTAAGAGTACATACTGCTCTTGAAGACGATTTGAGGTAAGTTCCCAGAACCCACATGGCCTAGAAAGTTGCTACCTGTAACCAAGTCCCAGTGGATAAGATACCTCTGAGTGCACTTGTATTTGTGTATCACTCACACAGTCTTGAAAATAATACTCCTAGGAGCATATACTAAACTTTAGAATGCCCTGATTCTTCAGTTAACATCTATTCTATTTTGTTGCCTGTAGGTGTATGTTCCAGTTTGGTGTCTTTGGTGCAGTTGGATGATGTCTATCAAACCAAATGCCTACTGCTTACATCTAAACTTGCTGCAATAGCCTAGGAAGAAACTGCATATTTTTCAGAGTTCTAGCATTTTCCATATGAGCATTCCAATTTAAGCAGGAACAAAATCAAGGAAGATGATGTATTGCATGATGATCTTCACTTATCAAAGTCTATTCAGGAAAATCCAGAAACTCTCCTGTGAAGACAAGGTCTGTCCAACCTTACAAAGCTTTGTAAAGACCCAGAGTTAAGGTTTGCCTCTTGGTTTGGGACTTTCCCTTCCACCTTGTTCTGCAAGATGCTGCCAAGCCCAGGTTGGAAGGCTCAGTGCTGAAAGGTGGGGCCTTGCCATGTTTGTAACTTTCCACTCTGGTTTTGAAGCAACTAAGATCAACAGTGCCTTCTGCTCTGTCATTTTTCCTAGGTGATCCAGTGAAGCAGCCAACAGGTAAGTAGAGCCTAGGTCCAAAGCAGTGGAGGCAAAGGCAGGACTCAGGTTGCCCAGCAGACTCAGACTCCTGCCTACCTGAGGACCCCATGAACTTCTTCCATAAGTAACAACAACAGCAGGTTCCTCCAACTCCTACCTCCTTCTCCAGTAGCAGTGCCTACTTCCAGTGTAGGTTCTGCAGAGATAAGACCAGACCATGTTCCTAACACACTGGGTGGCACCTCAGTGGGCACCTGCTTAAATTGCCAGGAGCTTGTGTCCTGAAACTTGGAATTCACCTGGGATTCATGGACAGTGGTAGAAACAGGCAGTTTACTAACAATGACATCAATGAAGGACAAGGAAGTAGACTAGGGAGATCATTTCCCTGCCCTCCCTTCTCCCCTTTCTTCCCCTTCTCTACCATCTCCTGCACTATCCCACTCTCCTCTCTCTTTGTCACTCTCTCTGCCTTGTTCTTTTCCACCCTGCTCTCCCCTCTGTTGGGGAAATGTACACTGCCACCTTGACAAAATTCCTGGTTCCTGTTGCTAGGATTTGGGGCTCACTAGCTACTTTGTCCCCTTTTCTTCCTTTACTGTACAGTGGCAAAAAGCCTCTCATTAATAAGATTGTCTATTTGGCCTTATAGTAAAAATGCAAATCAATTCTTGGACTGGCTGTGAGCAGACTCTGCCATCTCTGCTCAAAAGTAATTGTAAATGTCCCACTGACCTTCAAATTGTGGCAGGAGTGAGAACTATTCATACTTGCTGCAAGCATATCATAAACTATTCTTAGCTAAACTGACCTTCCTAGGAGACAGAGCCACAGTTAGATCTGCAAAGAGCCTAGACAGTAAGTCAGCACACTTAGAAATACAAATAGAATAATTCAACCCTGAGCAGGCCCCCCTTTTTTATACTAAGACTATACAGACCTAGAATGAACTATTCATTAATTAAACTATTGTGTTAGTTTTCTCAGTAAAAATAACCTTGAAGATTAGAGCTTACAGCTTCAATCTATGAAGGGCATTCCTGCTTATATTGTAATGTGCTTAACACCTGCAAACTACAAAAAATAAAAAAGCATTGTGTTCACTTTTTAAGCTACAGGAAACTTGCCTCTGGGTGAGAAGTATTCTCTCAGAGAGAGAAGACTCTCCTGAGTGAGCAGTCTTCCTCCCTGGCAACAAGTGCATGATTGCCAGTTCTTTCTCAAAAGTGTTTTGTGTGTTTTTATATGAAAAGGTATGTCTGAGCATGTCACTTTAAAGTGTGAATGTACAATCTATTTTTGTCCTCAAAAAGAAACAGTTTTCTGTGTTTGTTTATCGTAACTTTATTTCACCAGTCTGTTTTCTTCTGTGTAGTTTCATGGAACCTATCGTGGGTGAAGGCTGGACAGTAATCGACAGTCCTCTCTCTCACATCCCCACTTACTTGCTCTCTCTTCTGTCTCACTGGTCAACCCTCCATTCTTCTCTGTTCCCACCTTTCACTGAAAGCCAATTCCTCTGGCTGCCCTTCCACCTGTACAAAGAGCAAATGTGCATCAGTGTCTGTCTTCTGCAGGAGGTGACAGAACAACAACATGACATACACTTGCTTAAATGATCAGGCCAATGCTTAGCAAGCACAGCACTGAGGACTCACTGACTTCCCAAAGGAGCCAGAGAAGCAGTCTCAGAAAGGACCCCACCCAGGAGAGGTTTCTGTTCCTGGTAGAGGCTCATGTTAATAAAATTGTTTGTTCCTGATGTGAGAACCACAGATCTCAGGAGCATTGACAATGAAAATTAGTATACATGGGAGCTAGAAGTGAACTGCTATAAAAATGTACTTTCTCCTGAGAACAAACTACATAGGTTTGGGCTTCCAAACTCTCATTTAGTCCACAGGCTTCTACCCACAGTAACTACCAGCCAGGGACCTTCTATTCTGGACAACCTTAATTCAGAAGGTACTAGATACACAAGAAGGAATCATCAGAAGCAAAGTTATGCCAGTGAGTTTGAGAGGTAAAATCACAGCATCCTGAACAAGTTGGATTTTTCTTTTTAAAAATTCATGTATGTTTTGTCTGCTTGTATATTTGTGTACCACCTGTGTGCCTGGAGCCCGAGGAGGTCAAAGAAGACACTAGATCCCCTGGAACATGGAGTTACAGTGGCTTGAGAGCTGCAAACAGAATCTTGGGTACTCAGAAAGTTCTTTTAACTCCTGGGCTACCTGTCTAGTCCTTTGTGTATAATTTTTATGTGGACCTGTATTTTATGAAACAAAAACCTAATGACTTCTGGGTGATATGTTACCCCTAGATTTTAGAAGATACCAAAATGCTCCTCAGACTGGCTGTAGCATGCCCACCAAGCAATACATGAGCTTTCTAATTTCTCCATGTCACCACTAATATCTTGGTGAGATCCAACTCTGGCAGGAGTTCAGTGACCTGGGAGGGAGAGGCAGAGTGTGTGTGGATAAAATGAATAAAACATCACATCTTATAGATGGGAACAGACTTCTCTCTTTATTCTTGATTTTTCTCTCCTACTGTCCTTCTCTACTTCTCTCCATCTCTCTACTTCTCTTTCTCTCTACTCCTCTAATATCTCTCTGCTTTTTGATGTACATTATAGCATTTTTAGAAAGCCACTTATCGAGAAAAATCATACTACAACCACATCTTAACCATAAAATACCTTCACTTAATGATTACAAGTTTTATATTTTAGTGATTAAGTGGTCCATATTGTTAAAGAACAAGTTATCTTAAACTCACAACTGAACACCTAGTATTTTCTCTACACAAGACATCTAAAAGCAATACTTTTTCTATTATAGATTAACAGAGTTTATGGAAGCCAACTAATTTTATGACCAGATTCCATTGTTGCTGGCAGGTAGCAGTTTTGCAGTTGCTAGGGAATGAATATACCTCATGTTATTCTAACTAAACCATTTTCATTTAGCTAATACAGTAAGACAAGTTTGTTATAACAAGAAAACTTTAAGTTTTTTTTTTTTCTTTGCTTTTCTTAGGTAAAAGGAGAATCTGCTGCACAGCTTTATGTCCACCAGGATCACCCCAAACTCATAAGCAAATGTTTAATTATAGAAACCAAAGAAGAATAAATTTTATTTTTGATCAAGAAAGTTCAAAGTTAACAGTGGCCACTGAAACTCATTTGTTATTTCTTGATCATGGTCCCTCCTGTCTTTCATAGATGAAACTCGAGGGCCCTAGCAATTAAGTTTTATTTGTTCTTGCTTTCTATCCCTGACCAAAAACAAGTCCCTAGCAAAAGTAAGTTCTCTTATTTTTATGTTATTTCTTAGGCTGCTAATATCTCCAAGGTTATTGATTCTAAGGCAACTGGTGAAATCATAATCTGATACTATAACTATACATGAAAAATTCCTAATTTTGTAACTATACATGATTTTTTGTTATTCTTTCTGGAATTTCAACTGAATCATAGTTTATCTGAGTGGCATTACCTTTGGGAAAATCACCTCTGTTGCTATGGATAATACCACAAAATCACCACTGTTGTTATGGATAGTACCATCATAAAGATAAAATTACTATGATCACAATCTTTATAACCAAGCCAACTAGCAGCAGCATCAGAAAGGGCTGAGCAGAAGACAATACTCCCAAGAAACTGGAAAAACTGGAGGTAAAACTCATTACTATCTCATAAAAAATGGTGAGTTGTAACTTCTGAGGTTCAAAGACAGGTTGTAGTTATTCTGACAATACCTGTTACTGTCTTTTTTAACCTATCCATCCTGTTTTTCCATTCTTTAAAATGATTTTTTATTTTTACTTCATAGGTGTTAGTGTTTTCCCTGTGTATATAAGTGTACCACATGCATGCAATGCTCACAGATGCATTGGCTCCTGTGAAACTATATTTACAGATGATTGTGAGCTGCCATGTGTGTACTGGGAACCAAATGTGGGTCCTCTGCAAGAGCAGCCAGTGCTTTTAACTGCTGAGGCACCCCTCCAGAGACCACATTGTTTATTCTTGGGACACAGCCTTGTGTTGACTTCTAAGACATGACACTCTCCTAGTTTGTCTTCTACTTCAATTGTTGCTCTTTCTTAGTCCCTGTGTATGTTTCTTCCTCCTCTTCAATCCTGTTCCTCCTCGCCCTCCTATCTCCTCCTCCATCTCCTTCTCTTCCATTTCCTCTCTCTTCCTTCTTCTGCTCTCCTCTGTCAGATCTATCTGTCAATATCAACTTGAATGTATTTATCCCTGTAAAACCATGAGTGAATGTAATGTCACAAACTGGCATCCATAGGTTTACATTAGTGGAATGGGCTGCAAATTAAGACATTCATTCTTGCTCAGCAGTTTCATAACCAGTTCAACCATCTCCTTGCCCATACCTACTTTTTATTTTTATTTTTTTCATAATTAGACAAAGTAGGAAACAATTCAAATCCACATCTTACTGACTACCATGCTCTCTACTATGACTCAAACTGCACTCTATAAAAAGTAAGGCATTTTTCCTGATATTTTCATGAAGTTGCACAAAGAAAAACAGACATGGAGAGTATGCCCAAAGTGTCCAAACCTGCTGTAAAAAGGAATCTGTCCACATGAAGATGACTGTCCAGGAAACAATTGGATATAATCACTTATCTTTAAGACAAAATTGTCCCAAATATAGCCTGATATCTGAGCTATGTTATCCTGCTATGATGTCTTCTAATACAGATTGTTATGACTCACATGGTTGATTTAAACATTGGAAGCCTTCTCCATATAGTCACATTAAAAGGAGAAATTATCATAATCACTGCACCCCTGAAAGGCCTCTAGGCATCAGATAACAGACATGTGTAGACAGGTCATTAAGCATTAATTAATTAATTAATAATGGTTCACTTTTTATGAGGCATGAGAAAGTATAGTATCCAAAGCATTTTATGATATCCTTAAAAATTTCTTCCTCTTTCCACAAAACCTGGTCATGGCCTTTGTCACAATATTCCATCCTCCTTCTCAGAGCTTGTGTGTCTGCTGTTCCTCCCATCAAACCATGCTACTTAAGTAGCACAGAAGCAGACATTGTGAGCCAGCCAGATAGCAGTAATTCTGAGTAACCTTCTAGAACTTTGTTCACTTCCTGAGGACAACACTCACTTGAGCTCTGCACGCTTGGCTTTCTATCCATATCCACAATTTCAAGAAGGAGAGCCTCTCTCAAAGGTACAGTACCTTGAACATATTCTGCTGACCCACCTGAAATTGTATTCCCCCACATTCTCAATGGTCCTTGAAACTTTCCCCTTCTATCAAACTGTTTTAAAGGACATTCAAATCTAATCAGAGTGTTAATGGGAATGTGAACATCTGCCCATGGGTTGCTGAGACTTTTGATATACATCTGGAAGGAGAAGACATACTTTTTCACTCTCATGAAAAGGGCCTCATATTTCTCCTGTAGCCAAGGGGATCCTAGACATTCTAAATGTCCCCCAAACAATTTAGACAAATATCCTCTGCCCAATCCTGTTTAAAATATGCATCATCCTACCAACAGGCTCTAAACTTACTACTGCCATATGGGCTCTCCAATATTCCACCTCTTTTCAAAAAGGCCTCTGCCCTACCTCTAAATTCCACAGTATCCTAAAATATTCACTTCAACCAAAAGAGATTGAGAGTGAATACCTCTCAAAAGAGGGCCTAAGATATTCCCCTTCTCATATTAGGGGCTCTAGAGAGTCCACTTCTACCAAAATAAGGTTGACACCTGCCCAGGCCTACCAAAGAGTTTCAGAATTTCCCCCATCTGAACAAGAGTGTTTTAAACACCCTTTATGCAAAGGGAGGTCTGATCTTTTTCCAATATGTAAAAGGAATAAAACCAAACATTTGTCTCCAAGAGATCCTCACATATTCCACATCTGACAATGAGTGTGTGGAAATGTGGAAATTCTCTCCCCCCCTCTCTCTCTCTCTCTCTCTCTCTCTCTGCATATTAGAGAGAATGATGTTTCTCTTTCCTGAGAAGGGTTTCATTAATTTCCCCTACCGAAATGGCCACAGCCATTTTAAATCTGCTAAAATTAGATCAAATCTCATTCCATCTGTGCAATGAGAAATACCCAAAAAGTTCTATAAACTGGGAGATCAACATTAGCTACAGCCCATTTATCACATTCTCAGTGGATATTTGGATATTTTTAATTCCTTCAAGGGTCTCTGACACTGCCTATAATTACAGAATGGAGCTTCATATCTATTGCCTCACATGCAGTTAACTTCACACATTCTCTTTCTTTAAAGGGAGCCTGAACATTTCCTCTTCTCCACAAAACAGACTGAAACAAAGAGGCTTCATAATATCATCAGATCACAATGACTTAAATTTGCACTCTAAGTCCCAAATTGCCTTTGCTCTGTGTTTCCTGCACAGGGAGGGCTCACACAAAACAATGTGACAAATGTCATATTTACTCTACAATTCTTCAGGACTCAGAAATTTGCATAATCTTCATAAAAAGCATAAGCAATTCCAAATATAGGAGAGGAGCTCAGTATCTTCTATATGAAGGGGGCTGTAACATCTTCCCAACATGACCAAGGAGAAGACACAAGACACACCAATACAAGGAGCTATAGACCATACCCTTATGTGCAGCAAAAGAACTTTACAATATACTTAATAAACATTAGGAAATATATGACCCTGTGCATCTCTGCAGGCATTTCTGTAGATTGCTGCAGTTTCTTCTAAGGTGGCTCTAGCAAAAAACACATATACATGAAGGTCTTCAGAGTCTTCCCATCCTTGTGTTTGGGATTTGTGGCCATTCTATGTAGACGATTGTAGTGCAAGCAAATTCCTAGCAGTCCTCAGAGAGTCCCAAAATATTTCTTTCTGCCTAAGAGGCACAGATAAGAAATAAATGACCAATGAGGGAGTGCTGGAATCTTTCACAGACACCCTTGGTTTCTTGAATCTAGACATTTGTACACCAAATGATGTCATATCTTCCACATCTTCTGAGGCATTCTGGGATCTGACACACATACAAAGTGGTGGTTGGATATTACCATCTAGCTCAAGTGGTTTCACAATTCACTAAATATATACAAGGGGCTGGATGTGGGCCCTTCTTTTCTCAATTCACTCAGACCTTTGCAATTCTCCCAAGGGTCTCTGACACTGTCTATACATGTAGAATAAAGCTATCATCATTCTCTCTAATATGCAGAGAATGTCACATAGAATAGTTTTGAAAACTAGGGGGCATAAGTTACAATGTAAACAAAAGGATATTCAATGAGGCAACCCATGTACAAGGAGGCTTCAATATATCTAGTACAGATCAAGATATCTTCAAGATATCAGAAGGATCTAGCAACACATTTTCTCCGTAGGAAGTCCTCACATCTAACATCTAAGAGAAATGGAACCTTTATCTTATTCTTCCTTTTGGGCCTTTGGAAAAGGCCTTCCATGCCTTTGGAAAAAATGCTGAACCTTTGAATCATAAGGATGGGTTCTTAACATATTGTACACATGAACTAGAGAGAATGGTCTATTCCCAGTGTGACTCAGGGAATCAAGGCCTGATCAATCCTTCACCTGTAAGTTATAGATGTGTACAAAAGATTTTCAAAGTTCTTCACAAACACAAGAGGACTTAGTGTTCTTTCCATGTATTCAGTATTCCTTTTCTTACCCAGCTCCTCAATATCAGGAGCTCTAAGAAGAACCACCACAACACACAGATCTGAAAATCTACATCCTATTCAAGGGCCTAACAGAGATTCTAGCTCCACAGAGTGGTTACTAGGAGCTTATTCAACTAACCTGAAACCTACTGAAAGCCTGACATCCGTCCAAGGCTGATGTCTGAAGTAACACACACACACACACACACACACACACACACACACACACACAAGACTTTTGGATTAATCAAAAGTGTTCAGGGTTCTTGGAGTATGGACAGTGCACAAAAGAGGATATATCAACTTCCCATTTTTCATTGAGGTTCTCAGATCCTGATCATATAAATAAACAAGCCTGAAATCTTTCAAGATTGCCCAAGGGATTCTGGATGCCGCTGCATCTGTACAAGTTGCTGGATCCCCTTCGTCCTAGGAACCAGGGTGTCTTATACTTTTACAGTTTCTACAGGGGCCTTTGGCACTGTCCATATATGCAAAATGGAATTGCATACGTAAGCACTCACATGAACAGGACCCCAGACCTCCTTAAAGCAAATATGACCCATAAACATTACTCTTCCATTAAAATAAGACTGAAACAGGCACCCTTGGCAAAGAGGTTTTAATACTTCACCATCAGATCACAATAGCTTAAATCAACAATTTATTGACTCAGAAGGCAATATATATGTGCATCCAAATGAGGGAGAGTTCAAATTCAACACATCTGACAAATAGTATCTTGTTCTTACTCTACCTTCCTTCAATTCTCTAGAAATTCTCTTATCATTAAAAAAGGACCATGAATTTTCCAAGTACTTGGGAAGGATCCAAGAATCTTATATGCATGAAGAAGAAGCTATGAAACAGTACATACTTGACTCAAGAAAAAGCTACAATTGCACAAAGATATAATCTTAGACATAGCTGCAAGTGCTGTTTCAGGTTTGTCCATATACATCAGAAGATGTGGAGCCCTCTGCACCTGTGAATGCCACTCAGGAATACCATCACATCTCCTGGAGATGCCCAGGCAAAAAAAATATGTACACCAGAGTCTAGAAAACCTTCCCATACTTGTGAGGTGGTCTGCAGACATTCCACAGCGATGGGAGTGTTCTGGGAGATCGTAGAGCTTTTGGAGGGTTTACTCTATATCGCCAAAAGGGACACAGTAACAGGACTGATTTTTACAGGACATTTAGGATCTTTCACAAACATATCTTTTTCAGGATACAAAAATACAGAAAGATGACATTTCTCCAATACTTGTTAACAGGATTCTGGTATTTTTCCGATATACATCAGTGACCCTGGAGGAGCTGTAGAAACTGCAAGCACCAGCACACTGCTGTGGTCTCTACTTCATGTGCACCAATGTTTGATGGACCATTGCAATTTTTCCTAGTGCCTCTGTCACTGATCATATCAGCAAAATGGATTTTTCTACCTACACTTCATATGCCGTGGTATAGCCCATAGGTACTTTGCCACTCAGCAAAAAAGATAAGGAGATACTATTATGTGTGAAAATCTTCCAGATCTCAACAAAGGGAACCACCTGTCATGGCAAGTGTCATACTGGACAATGGAATATGGATTGCCTAATATCTGGTGTTTTTACATATACAGAAGCTCCTCAGATGTTCTCTTGATGATAAACTCTGACACCCCCAATCCAGAGACATGTTTGATTACATAAGGAAACCCAACTATTAGTCTCATCCTATAATCCAGCTATGTATCCTTTACAGTGCATAGCTCAAGGACCAAGAGGATCCCTCAATCCTTTAATCCTGTTACATTTAAGGTGGGATTTAAAGGCCTTACAGAAGTGTCCTATGTTTGTTGCCAGAGTACTGTGGAAGCGTACAAGAACCCCTCCACAGCAACTTTGCTCTTCTACAATGGCACTGCTAGAGAGCAGTGAGCTGATGCACATTATGAGGGAGCAAACATCTTCATCATAGATCTACATAAAACCAACACCTGCAGATAATACAAACTGCCAAGGCTTAGGCAACCCTTACCCCAACAATATATAACACAATTATTTCAAAGTTACGTAAGCAGTACAAGAAATAAATTCCCCAACAAAGTGGATCTCACACAATCTCCTTCTAGTAAAGGGGAGGGGCATATGTTACAATGCTCAGAAAACACATCCAAACGGCATTCTGCAAACAATGTGGGTTCAATACATCCTCCTTAGATCAAAACAGTTTCCAATTGGTCTCTCCTGACCTAAGTGGACTCATAACCTAAAATTTCAGATTAATAAGTTCTTAAACTTAATCTTCCTTCTTTTGATTCTCTAGAATTTACTCTACATTTGAGAAGGGTGCTTGAAAGTTTCAAATGTGACTTTGATGTTTGTAATGACTTTGTGATATGCTATACTCATGAACTAAAATGTGAAATTTCCAATGTTACCTAGGATTTCAAGAACCTACATGAGGAGTTTTGGACCCGTCCACATCTCTCTAATGTGTTGTTGAAATTCTGTCATATGTAGACAGATAATTTTGCATCTGGGTGTGGGTCTCTCTTATTTCACAGCTTCTCTTTGGCTAGAGCTCTTGAACGACAATACTTACACACATATATGTATGTCCTCCACTCCTATTGAAGGGGCTACTAGCATTTCCAGATCCACACATGAAGTGGTTGCTACATGCTTATCAATATGATCAGGAGCATTCCATAAGCCTGCTATCTGTTCAAGACATGCTGTAGAATACCCAAGAACTTGTGAGGCTCTAGAAGTTTTCACATTTTCTTGGAATTATATTGTTCCACAAAACCTACATTAAAGATGAGTTAGTGTCTTCTATATTTGCTGAAGGGTTACCCTAGTCTTATCCTTATATACAACCAGCCTGGAAATCCTCTGAAATGTAAAAATCTTGGTGGAGGCTTTGATTTGCACAAGTAACTGAACCATCTTTGTCATTTTCACCAAAGTGTCTTGGATCTTGCTAGTTCACAATTTTTATAATGACAATATGGAATTTCATATCTATCGCCCTCAAAATTAGGAGACCTCGCAATTCTCCACCTAGATAAAGGTTGGTGTATGACTTTTTTTTTTTAAAAGCAGGCAGAACTAAATAGGCTTCTTGATCGACACCAGATCATGATTTCTTGCACCAACTCTCTGCTGATCCAAAAAGTCTAACTTCCTATCCTGGAAGTCCTCACAAATCTTACACCTAATCAATGGAATCTTGACCTTCACTCCAGGTTCCTACAGGTCTCTAGAAACTCTCTTATCTTTGTGAAAGGCACACAAAACTTCCACACATTCAGGAATTGTCCAAGCCCTTCTGTTCATTAAACAGTGACTTTACATGATCCAACAACTCAGGGAGAACTTTCACCTACACAAAGATCTGTAGACAGTTCTATGTCCCTTCAAATGGTCTTTCAATGATTCTTTATATGTATCAGTCTATGTATCGCCATCTACATCTGTGGAACCATCTCTGTGGCCTATCAGATCATCTCCAGAAGAGGCTTTTGTAAGATTCACATATACATGAGGTTAAAAGGAACTTTTCATACTAGTGACTCCACAATAACAAAGTCTGTATTGGGAGACTCCCAAGTTGCAGCAGAGCCTCCAGGAATCCTATTATCTGTGCCAATGCTGCAGTAACAGGAGACTAGTACAGGGGAACCTTTAGGATTTTTTACAAACTCATGGTTTCCTGGGTCTAGAAACCACTACATAGAAGCTCATCTAATCTTCAATACTTCACAAAGGCATCTCTGCTCTGGCACACATGAACAAGCAGACTTGGGTTCTTCACAACTTGTTAAAGTGGCTCTGGAAACTCACAAATTTTCATGAGTGTCTGTGGTTCTCTCATCTGCTCTCTGGTTTCATGAGTATTTGCTTTTCAGTAGTGGTAGAGGAAGATGCCATTTCTGCAAAAGTGCCTGGAACCACTTCGGCATTTGCAACAGGTTTTCCTGGAACTTTACTCTTTACTCTAGTACCACTTGCATTCTCCCTACCTACAAAGTGGAGGTTCATGCCTACCCTGTCACATGCTACAAACCTCAGAAGTTCTCATTAGTGTATACCCCATGCATTTCAATTCTACAAAAAGTAGATTGAAACAGCCACCATTATAGTGCAAGAGCAACCATCTTGGATGGTGTCTGAGCAAGGTAGTAAAGGGAAAATGAAGGATAGGAAAACAGAGATGTGAAAGTACTACTAAAATACACTAAAATATACACAGATATCCTATTTCTCAATTGCTAAGTTCAAATCTTAAAAAGACACTAAAAATTCACAGATGTATCGAAATAATAAAGGACATTTAAAGATGGGCACTATTAAGGTTCTCTGTAGAATCTACCGTATGATATCAATTAACTTCTTTTACTCAAAGCACACACAACGATGTGAATTTGGCATTTTATTTTATATGAAGCCAACATTGACAAGAATTGTAAAAGGATTCATAGAAAATTCTAAATCAAGACTATACAGAAAAATAAAAGTTGTATAGTAAAAGATAGATGCTTCTAAAATTTCATTTTTTTTGTAGACGTGTAGATATCATAGAGACACTGCTGCACCAAATAATTTCATTGTCGTTCCAACCCTGGAATTGGAAATAAAAAAATTGAAATGTAAGAGTCTGTTTCCAATACAATGAGAAGGTAGGTGGAAATCTATGAATGAATGTATTTTGGAAAAGGATTTAGGAATTCTCAAGACTAAATCACATCATAGGATTCAATTTGAAGTTGGTCATATATATTTCACATTTACACTTAGCCTCACTAATGTAGTAATTTAGTAGATCCATCTATTATCAAATTTAATTTATATTTTTATGTACATGGAATGATGTCTAAAATAAACAGAAAATGCATGCATTGCTAATTTACACATGACAATGTTGGGTGTCATTACAGTTATGAAATGCCTGTTCTTCACGATGTAATACACTTAAACACCCTTGGCACTATTAAACTTAATTTCTATTCCATGCATACTTTATATTACTGTGATGAGACACCATTACCAATGTAATTTATACCTGAAAGCAATTTATGTGGCATTTAATGGGTTTAGAGGGTTGGAATCCATGACCATTTTGGGAAGCAATATGGCAATAGGCAGACAAGTTGCTGGAGCAGTAACTGAGAAAATATACCTTGAAACATAACCTTAAGACACAGAGATGTAAGTGGTCATGGGTTATAATTTTGAAACCTCAAAACTCACTCTCCTCCAGATACCTCCTTCAAACTTATGCCTATACAATTTTGCTAACATATCTTCTGAATGTGGACCAGGTATTCAAAGATATGAATGTTTTTGTCCATCTCATTCAAACCACCACACAAAATTTTTTTTTAGTTTGTAAATTGTCGAAACGTATTTTCTTTTTCTAAAGTACTTGAGTCTATTATAAGCAGAAAATACTTTATCTTAAGAAATAGAACAATTTGTTAAATTAGAATAGACACTGATAAATGACTTGATTGAAAAATATAATAGTCAATTTGTATGAGTCCAGATTTTTAGTTATTATGCTTCTACTTACATGACTGATGTTTTCATTTAGGACATGGGTCTGCAAATTAAAACAAACATGATAACTTAATAGATTTTTTAATCCCTATTTCTCAACATTATATTGGAATTAAAAAGAAATCCATGAGCTCTTCTGGTATCAGGTTATTCTACATTGAAGAACAGTGATTTACCTGCTTGGGAGACATTTTCAATATTTGTAATAGGAATTGATAATTTCCTGTTTATGTTCAAATATTTGTTCCAGGATTCATCCGTGATATTTTCTCCTTTTGCTGAGTTTTATAGAAGGATAAAAGAGATTTCCATTAGAATATTACCCACACTCTGAATTGATTAAACTTTGCTGTCAGTTGTTAAATCCTAACACATCTTTCACCAAAACGAGAAAAGGGATGTCCCTCAGAATATAAGCTCAGAATACATGTGAATGTCTCATACACACCGTCTTGCTACTTGTTCAGTTTTTATACTAAGGCAAATATTAGAGACAATTTCTCCTGCAATATTTTCATTCCAGAAGATGTGATTATTTGAAGCCAAATCAGGATAGTGTAATGTTTTTACCTGATATTTGGAAGTATCCCAATAACATATCTTTCTATGTTACCTGTCTCTCCCTGAAATGTAGTTCCCATATGTTGGTGTTCTTGATGAAAAATTAGAACATGAAGTACATTTTACTTGGCACACTTAATTTATTCATATTTTCTAAAAGACTATAAAATCATAAATACTTAAAATACTCATTTTGTTTTCTCAGAATAAATTTGCAGAACCTGATATCAATATATAGATTTAATATCAGGACCATTATAATTATTGTACAGATGAGCTGGTGAATTGAGAAAATATTAAGGCTAAATGTTGACTTTTATTATTCAGGATCTTATATCTGGACAACTGAATCTAAAGAGAAGTTAACATTTAATTGAGCAAATTAGATTTTTCACTCTTTAAATAGTTATAAGGACATGCAATTATAGTTATTGGGATTGTTCAGTCATGATGACTGCTAACCAATTAACTGATTCTGGTCAGATGTAATGTGGAGATATATATCATGAAAACAGTACAAGAACTTTAGTGAATTCTAATCGGTTACTGCCTTCTGGTACCTATTCATATTCTAAGGATTGCGTGTTATTTATTTCAAGACGGTTATATCTACCAAGTAGTAATTGTATACCTATTTCATAGGCAATGCAAGATTCTTCCTTAGTCATGATAATGTTTGAAAACACATGAGTGTTTAGATTATATCTGCATCAGTATATTTAATGCACAGAAATTACAGAAAAAGTTTCCTTCTAAGTAAAAACTAGGTAGCATGTTTCTCACATATCAAATTATATAAACTTACCCATTGCTACAGTCACATGTGTGGGATTATTCAGGTAATTTTGATAACCAACACTTAATAAGATCTCGGCACTTGACACAAAATACACTCTTAAATATATATGAGTTGGCCCTGAGAAGAAATAAAATGTACTTAAGGATATCACAAGATAGCTTCTCCTATTTATTTTGAGTTATTTTATTTTTAAACACTCACAGTGTTTTTGGAAATGCTATCATATCTCAAGGAAAACAGTATTTCATTTGAAAACACAGAGTTATTGTAACTTTCCAAACTCACCCAATAATATACAAAATTAATTTTGATTCCTACATTTATATACATGTAACAAAACTTTATTAGACTCAGGTTTCTAATTTACCATGGGTTGCTACTCATATTTATATGAAAGAGCGAAGTATCTCAAGCTAATATAATACCAAAAGGAAGCTGAATCCTCTATAATATCCTGAATTACTTAGTTGTTAATAACAATTATTTACTACCAGAACCAAATGTATACAATAGAATTAAGTAATTCAATGAGAAGATAGGTCAAATATTACCTATTAGCTATTAAAGACATTCTAGATATAAATGACAGTTGATGTTTTGGTTTTGGAATATAAAACCTAGATTTGTCTTGTATTTGGTGGATAATCAGGCTATGAAATTTCTACTATAACATTGAAAAGAATCTTAGTTCCAGTCAAATACTTGATAAAATTGGCATTCTTTATAGAAAAGTTAATGGTGAAAGGGATGACCAATTGCCAATTTTCCTTCCTATTTTTAAATATGGCCTATAGTATTATGAGCACCAACATTCTAGACTCAAAGTAATAAAACATGCACATATGAATTTATTTTAAAAGTTATTGTCTTTATGGTAGATATAACTGAATGATAAAATTGAAACTGATATTTGCTCTGAAATTATAATATGAAATTACAACTGTAAAGTTTAAAAGAAATTTAATTCTAGAAAAAAATTTTTTTTTGGTATTTTTGAGATAGAGCTTCTCTATTATAACTCTGGCTGTCTGGGAATTCACTCTGTAGGCCAGGTTGGTCTGGAACTGACAGATATCTGCATGTCTCCGTCTCCCAAGTGCTGGAATTAAAAGCATGTACCAGTAGCATCCGCCTAGAAAAATTATTGATGAAAATATTTTATTTAGAAATTTATGTTGCATAATAGTTTTTGTCTTTGTATATAGTTACAGATTTTTAGAACATTTATTTAATTTCATAAGCGAGTTAACAATTTAACATTATTGGCCATATACTTAATGGAAAAGTATTCAGAGTAAATTTTGAATACAGTATAAAGAAATAATATTTATTTTTGTCTATTTCAAACATAGAATTTTTGCATGATTAATTTAGCTATTTTGTATTGTTTCTAACAAATCACTCCTGATAAATTTTTTGGGGAGAACTCAGAGCACTGGCCAGTGTGTAATAGTAAATATGTTGATGAAATTGTGTAGACATGACCATTTTGAAATTTGGAACTTTTGTGAATATCAAAGTGAATGGCACAATGAGAAAACAGTAAAATTCATATTAATGATGATATCTGATCTCTATGAGATAGGAAGCATGCAGGCTTGATAATGTATTCTGAAAACCATGACCAGAGTCAGAGCTGAGATCAATCAAGACCTGAGTCCTCTCAGAAAATGAATTATTTTTACTGTAATTTTTGGGTTGACAGTTGATCATACCATGTGTGTTTGTCACAAATTGAGAAAGCTAAAACTATCATTCATACTATAATAGTGAACACATGAAAGGCAAATTTGCTAGTGGGTACAAAATCTACACTAGTATTTACAAACAGTAGACATTTGATAAAATTTTTTTCAAAAATTAAGTTAATCTGACAAAATTTTATACAACATTTTTCCCTTTATCAATAAATTTATGAACCATAATTGAAAAAGCTTTCATTAAAATTACTTCAACAAACAGAATGTTAAATAAATAATTCATGAAATTTAGATCATTTCCACACTATAAATGTAGCAAACATTGTTCTAAGATTCGTTTATCCAACAGTGTAAGAGCAAGTTCATACCAATCATGGTGTTTGGATATAAAGGACTTTAGTGACTTGGTACATACTTTTTGCCATAAAGCAAAGTTTGCACAAGATTAGAGAAAGAGCTAAGTGTCGTACTTTATGAGCATTAGTGAATAAAATCATTTTTGGCTACTATACCCACTTCTGGCTGTACCACCTCCTCCAATATTATTGTAGTATATTTCTGGAAAGGTACGATATCCATTAAAAAGTGACCATTGGCCAGTGATATAATCTCTTGTCTCTTCCCTGCATTTCAAACCACGAAGATAACCTGAAGTGTGACACAGTAAAATAATATCACAGAAATGTTTGCTCCATTGAAGAAAAATAATAGTCCATAATGTTGTAAGCACTATAAAGACTGTTTTGTGTATCCATCCTAAAAGCAATTATACTTACTTAAGCCAAAACATTTTAATGATAACGATCTTTGTGCAATAGCTGATCGCTTATAGCATGTCCCAGATTTCCTAAATTAAAGAAAAAAAGGAAATATTAATCATAAAATTTTCATTTCCAGTTTTAGTATGTTAGTACCTTCATCAAGAAACTTTCCATTCCCTGAAGCCTTATTGAAATCCCTAGCCTCCATGAAAAATCTCCAGACCCTCTATCCTCATTGTCATTGGCTAACTCAGTCACTCATTGTCACCAACATTCTGATAGCTGGAATAAGACAGGTTTTAATGATATAACAGAGTTGTGTAAATAAACAATTTCAAGAAGTACAAATTGAAATCTTGCATGTAGCCTCCTGCAGCTGTATCCATCATCCATTTCCCCAAAACTCCCATATTAATTCTAAGTATTAATTCATCTTCATAGAACCCTCTTTCCTGCTGCTTCAGTTCTTCCCTCTTTGATATAAACAGTCTCACTTACTGAAGTAATACTGCTGACATTCTGCCCTCTGCCTCATAAACGTAACTTTGTTCATCATCCACCATGGATACCACACTCTCTATACTGAAGACCACATCAGTATGTGTTCTTCACATTAAAAAAAAAACAAAAAACAAAAAAACCCCACTAAGTTTTGTATTTGTTTTTGTTTTTGTTTTTTAATTCATGGGGAGACCTCAACCTTGCCACTTGTTCTTATTCATTCTATTCTTTTCAATCTAATACACTAAATAATGTGTATATTTTGAGAGAATCTGGAACTTAATTATATAACCCAATTTATATAACTTCATAAGGTAGAATGGAGAATGCTGTGAGATACTTTTACCCACATCAATGTCAATTTGTATTAAATGTTTTCATCCCTGCCATTCCACCTGCTCAGAGTAGACTTTGATGTGTTCCATGGAAGATAGAAATAGAAATAGAAGCTACACTCGGTCACATTGCTTGCTGTGTCTACTGAGTCTCAAAGCCTGCTTCTCCTAAGTTTGGGTAGCCTATGTGCTGTTGATAACCCTGTGCCAGGAAGTAGAGAATGCAGACTCTTCCTCACTTCCAGCTACATTTAGCTTCTCATTCCTCAATCTTCCTATATAAACTACAAGTATTTAGTTCCCCCCTTCTCTGCTCTTGATAACCCTGTGCCAGGAAGTAGAGAATGCAGACTCTTGCACTCTTCCAGCTATATTTAGCTTCTCATTCCTCAAACTTCCTGTACAAATTACAAGTATCTACTTCCACCCTTGTAAGCACTTTAATCCTGCTGTGCCTACACATCATACTGTTTGAAATGAGTAGTGTTATCTGCTGAGATCAGACTGTTATATTTATGTCTTCTGTCATTCTACAGTTCCCCAGAATTCTGACAGCTTGTGACTAAAGAATAGCACTATTACTTTTATTCTTTCATTTATATTATATTTTTAGACTCAGGGTTTCTGTTGTAACTCTGGCTGTTCTGAAACTCACTCTGTAGTCCAAGCTGGCCTGAAATTCACAAGATCTGCCTTCCTGTGACTGATGATTGCTGACATTAAAGGCATGCACCACCAAATACTGGTATTCATTTCTGCTTTAATGTTTTTTCAATATAGATCTCAAAGATAAATAAAATTCATGGAAAATCATATATTTTTCTGCATGCATATATCCAAGAGCATGCTAGGACAAGGCAGAAGAAACAATAGGTCTATAATATGCTTAAGTATGTGTTGAGTATAAAGATATCTTAGATGTCTTGAGACTTAGGCTCCAAAAATATATTTATCAAATCAAGACCTAATCATTACTCTTAATGTATATTTTCACAAATCTTTATTTAAATATGGAAGTTCATTTCTCTCCGTCTTCTGATATTTGATAAAAGTAAGCTAATTCAATCAAAAATTTCTATTCCTAAGCCTTGTAAAAATATTTATGATACTTATATTGTATTATGAATTTAGAGAGTTATAGCATGACTCCTACACAATCAGGACTATAACTCCTATTAAAAATTTATTTTCTAGCACTGCTATGAGGAAAATTTGTAGTTCTAAGTAACTCAAAAGAAGACTTGAAAGATCTCATACTAGCAAATTAACAGCACATCTGGAAGCTCTAGTATAAAAAGAAGTAACCACAGGCAAAAGGAATACATTACAAGAAGTAATAAAGCTGAGGGTTGAAATCAATAAAATAGAAACAAAGAGAAAACTTTGAAGACACAATGGAACAAAGAGTTGGATCTCTGAGAAAATCAATAATATAGACAAACTCCTATCTAAACTAATTAAAAAATCGATGGAGAATATCCAAATAAACAAAATCAGCGACAAAAAGGGGGATATAAATACAGACATTGAGGAAGTCTAAAGAATCATTAGGACATTCTTTGAAAACCTATGCTTTACAAAATTAGAAAATCTAAAAGAAATGAATAATTTTCTCTATAGAGACCACCTATCAAAAGTTAGATCAAGATCAGATAAACAATTTGAATAGACCTTTAAACACAAGGAAATAGGAGCAATCTTTAAAAGTATTCCTACCAAACAAGCAAACAAACAAAGACAGGGCCAAATAGTTTTAGTGCAAAATTCTATCAGACATTAACAGAAGAGTTAATATCAATTCTCTTTTTTAGATGATTATTTTTGTTGTGTTTAAAATAATTACTTTGTACACTGTTGGGCGAGGTCCTGCATAAGCCTTGGCATTTTGTTTTGTCTGCAGGTGTTGCATTAATGTGGGGGATGTTTGATTCCGTATGACCTGCACATGCTCTCAGTAGAATTCTGCATCAATAAAAACACCTGAGTCCAGATGCTCAATATTCCATTCTTGAGAATTTTGTCTGGCATTATGGTGGTTCCTTCTGCTAAAGTCTGGCAAAGTTTGCACTTTTGTGAATGCCTCCATGTCCTCCTTGTTGAGCAATTACAGTAGGTATACAGCTACAGCAATCATGAAAGTATTTCATAAAATAGAAACAGATGAAAGGCTGCTAAACTCATTCGACAAGTCCACAGTTACCCTGATAGCCAATCAAGAATTTAACAGAGAAAGCGAATACAGACCAATTTCCCTCATGAACATATCAATGGGAAAAATACTCAAGAAACTACAGGCAAACCAGATCAAACAACACATCATAAAGATCATCCACTATTATCAAGTAGGCTTCAATCCAGGGAATAATGGTTGGTTCAACATACCAATATCAGTCAATGTAATCCACCCTAGAAATAAACTGAAATAAAAGCAAAAGATCATTCTACTAGATACCGAAAAAGTCTTAGACAAAATCCAACACCCTTCATGATGAAAGTCTTTGAGAGATTAGAGATACAAGGAATATACCTAAACATAATAAAGGAAGTTTATAGCAACCCTACAGCCAGCATCAAATAAATGGAGAGAAGCTTAAAGCAAGTACACTTAAGTGAGGAACAAGATAAACTTGTTATCTCTCCCTATTCAATACAATACTTGAAGTCCTAGCTAGAGCAATAAGACAACTATTAGGTAATCACCAGAATGGAATGTGGAAAACAGAATTCAATGTATCATTATTTGCAGATGAGATGATAGTATGTATAAGTGACTCCAAAAATTCTACCATGGAACTCTTATTGCTGTTAAACAACTTCTTCAAAGTGGCAAACTACAAATCAACTCTAAAAATCAGTAAGCCTCCTATATACAAATGATGAATGACTTGAGAAATAAATCAGGGAAAAAACTCCCTTCAAAATAGCCACAAATAACACACAATATCATGGGGCTGAGTCTAACCACGCAAATGAGAGACTTGTATGTCCAGAAGAGAGAAATTGATCTCACAGTGGAAAGATATCCATGCTCCTGGATTGGTAGGATCAACATAGTAAATATTGTAATCTAATCAAAGGCAATCCACAGATTCAACTCAATCCCTTTGAAAATCCAAATACAATTCTTTACAGACTTTTAAGGGAAATACTCAAATTCTTCTGGAAAAGCAAAATCCAGAGTACCCAAAATAATTCTAAAAAAAAAAAAAAAAACTTCTGGAGGCATCACTATTCCTGATCTCAATCTATACTACAAAACTAGAGTTATAAAAACAGCACAGTACTTGCATAAAATCAGACATGTTCATCAGTCGAACTAAATTGCAGTTGCAGCCATAGCCCCATGAACTTATGGACACCTGATCTTTGATAAAGATTCTATAAGTATACAATAGAAAAGAGAAAGCATCTTTAACAAATGGTACTGGTCTAATTGGGTGGCTAACTGTGGAAAATTGCAAATTGGAAAATTGTTTATTATCATACTAAAAATTCAAGTTCAAGTGGATTATGGACATAAAACCAGATATATTGAACATGATAGAAGAGAAATTGGGGTCATATTGGCACAGGAGACAGCTTTCTGAACAGAATACCAATACCTTAGGCACTATGAACAAAGATTTTTAAATGGGACCAAATGAAATGATTCTGTAAGGCAAAGGACACTGTCATAAACTGGCAACCTAAAGTATGGGAAAAGATATTGAACACCTCCACTTCTGATAGAGGCATAATACCTAAAATATAGAAAGAACTCAAGAAAGTAGACATCAATAAAATTCAATTTTAAAAAATGAGTTGTAGATCTAGACAATGAATTCTCAAAATAGGAATCTAAATCGCTGAGAAACACCTAAAGAAATGTTTGTCATCCATAGCAATTAGGGATAAGAAAATCAAAACCACTTTGAGATTCCATCTTACAGCACTCAGAATGACTAAGATCAGTAACAATAATAGAATGCAGGTGTTAATGTGGATAAAGAGTAACACTCCTACTTGATGGTGGAATTACAAACTTGTATAGCCATTATGGAAATAAGCATAGCAGTTCCTAGGAATTTGGAAATTGTCCTACCTGAACACCTTGCACATTCTGGGCACATACTCAAAGGATGTCCAATCCTACCAGAAGGACACATGTTCACATATGTTCATAGCAGTTATATTCATAATAACCAGAAATTGGAAATAATCTAGCTGTCCATCAACTAGGGAAATTGAGTAACATTTACACAATGTAGTATTACTCAACTTTTAATAAAATGGCATCATTGACTTTGATGGCAAATGGATGGAACTAAAGAAAAAAATCATGCTGAATGAGGAAAAAAAGTCCTAGAAAACAAACATATTATATACTCGCTTATATGAGGACACTAAATGCTAAGCATAGGAAAAAGGTACTAGTATGTATAGATATAAATATTACTTAAAAGGAAGGCCCCAGTATGAACACAGTGATCTCCCTGGTAGAGTTAAATTAAAACATAAGATTCAGGCAGGTTAGAACTTGGTGGAAATCGGAGTGGAGTAGTCTACCAGGCAGAGAGGGTGGGAGGGAGAAAATATATGGAGAAAGAACAAGAAATGTCAGTCAAATTGGGAGACCTAGTGTAGTAGAAACTCACAGAAATCTATGATGGAGACCCTAGCAAGGATCCATAGTCATTTGGGATAGGGATCCTGAACAGGCCATTTCCTCAGGCCAGGCAAGTATTTCAATGACAAGACTGGGACACCATCCTGCCCACAAAATCTCTGAATTATGACTTAGCTGTCCAACAAGATCCTCATTGACAACAGAAAGGCATAACTCCATGCCAATGGAGGGAACACCTACCTGAAACTACAGAACAGTACAGTAACTAAAGATTGTATAACACTAGTCAATTTCTAATGATGTCATGCCCTGCTTATATACAGGTACCTAACCAAGTCCTCACCCAGAAATTCCCCTCCAGCAACTGTGAGGAGCATATCTAAAGGCCTAGGGCCAAATTTCTCTAGTCCCAGGGCAAAACATCATATAGAGATCAAGGAACCCGAAGGAAGATGGAAAGGAGGGATGACATAAACCAGAGTGGCTTAGGACACCAGTAAAACAAGTCCTACATTGTGAACTGATTCTTAGGGCCCCACAGAGTCTGAATCAATAGACACACAGAACCTAGAGCCCATCTTAAATACATCTCATGGCTGTCTTGATTGGTGTCTTTGGAAACCACCTACAAGCTGGAGTGTGGGGTCTCTGATAATTTTACCTTCCCTAGAGACCTTTTTTGTTGCTGAGCTTCCAGGAGAACCCTTGATTTACAGCCTCATTACTTCCCACTATGGCATGCCTTGATTGTGCTGAAGCCCTGGGAGCCGGTTCTTTTCTGGCCAGATATTTGTAGATTATGAAAGGGGTAAATCTGGGGGAGAAGGGAAATGGAGGAAAATGGGGATGTGGAGGGAGAGGAAGTGTGTTTTGGACACATTTTATAAGTTATATAAGTTGAGAATAAAAAAGAAAATGAATTATTTAATAAAAATCATGCAACATGCCAGACATAGCAAATTTCACACTTTAAAATGCTTTTTCTTCTAATGGGTAAATTTCGCTTACCTGACATAGAAAGTCATGTTCATTGTTTTATACATATTAAAAACCTTAAATTCACGCATGAACATCCTTGCTTGACCATTTTCTTGTATTTCTCGCATATGATTTGATGATAAATAAATGGTATTAAATTTGCCTGAAAACTAAAATAGAAGTACAATGATATCAGCCTTCCATAGTTTCTACAAAATCTACTGTAACCACTATATCTACTTTGTTTAAATAAATTGAAACATCAAATCAATACATGTAATATGCTTTGTATTAGCAAAGATCTCATAGTCCTGATAGAATGAAAACAGGGCAGGTAAGAGTGAATTAGTTTTGACATTTTCAACTGATATAAACTGAAAAATATGAACAGATGTGGATACAGCATAATCACGTTTGTCTGTTTTTAACTTGAAATTGATTACTGTTTTATTTGATAACATGATGAACATATGTGATGAATGATAATGATCTTAACTTCTGCATAAAAGAAATGATTGCTATTTTTTGTGAATAAGCACTGTATTCCACGTAATAGACTTCCAGCAGAAAAAGAGTGGAGCATGAGGCCTAAATGATCAAATAGAACCCAAGAAAAAATGCAATTTTCTAGCTGTATTAAAAAAAATTAAATATTAAGAAGGTATTTTTGAAAATTGAACTTGTTTTCAAAGTCAATGGCTGATTTTCCTCAAGATCTCCATTCCAATAATCTCCTTTCCAGAAAGAGATGAAATTATGCCTGTTAGCCTGAGCAAATACACAAGAGCTTAAAATTTTGGCTATACATCCCAGATAGCTTCAGTTCAAATGTTAATAACTCAAGAAAACACAGAAATGGTAAAGTGTGTCTTTAACCTTAGTGCTCCTATGGTGATATGGGACATGGAGGCAAGAAAATAATGAGAAACAAGTTGTTATGATGACCTTACTTGTAGAGTGGAGATGAAATATCTTCTCAGTCTAGAAGAAAAGAGTGAAGTGAATCCTAATATTTCCATGGAATATAGATTCATCTCTCATACAACACATCCTGATCACAGTTTCCCCTCCCTCTATTCCTCTCAGCTCCTTCACACCTATTCTATTGTCCAGATCCATTTCCCTTATGTTCCCTTCAGAAAACAGCAGGTTTCCAAGAAAAAAAAACTACCAAACACAACAAAATAAGATATAATATGATGAGGCAAAAGCCTTCGTATTGAGGCTGGACAAAGTAAACCTATAGAAGGAAAAGAGTAACAAGAATAGGCAAAAGAGTCAGAGACAAAACAACTCACACTGTTAGGAGTCTCATTAAACAGGTGAACAGTCACAACATAGAGGCTGAGTTCTGGTGCAGACCTACACACGCTGCGTGTTTGCCACTTAAATATCTGAGAACATATGAGCCCCACTTAATTGATCCAATGGGCCATATACTCCTGGTGTCCTCCATCCCCTCTGACTTTATGATCTTTCTTCCCCCTGAACATCATCAGGGAGGCGTCCTCTGACAGCAGATGAATGTGAGTGCAGAAACCCACAGCCAGACATTATACAGAAGAAAGTATAATATTTTACTCTAACTTCCACATGTGTAATGAAGAACATGAACACCCACATTCACAAACAAATCCTCAAAACTCCACATACGCACATTTACTAAAATATTACCATCTTTATGTTAGATATAGTTGAGTGATTGGAACAAAATATACCATTCATTATCGATAAAAGAGGATTTATAAAACATTAGATTCATATATGATCATGAATCAAAATTGATACAGTAACTCTTCAGAATGCTATGAATAATATACTTGATGAAGAGCTATACTATATTTAATAGGTATTTAAGCAGTATATTAACTTCATATTTCTTATGTACTCATTAGAATTTCTACATTGAATGTCTTTGAGTTATGAAATATAACACCCAAGCATGTACTTCAATTCTTTAAAAAATAAAATTCATAGTGTTATTCAGTAAAAGAAATTGAGAAGACAAAAAATGCAAAAACTTATTTTTCATTCATTCTTACCTCAAGAAGAAAGTAACTCAGACAAAATAGGAGATCAAATGCCAAATATTTTCGACAACACAGAGTAGTATGAAACAATATGCTCATCAAAACACATTGAAACACGGTTAAAAAGGAGACACATATTCTAAAATTATATTCCTATTACCCCCAGAAACCCAAGTCAGCCTACCCATGGTACCTGTATGGGATTCTCAGCCTTCACCAAAACCAAACAAAACAGAGAAGCTAGTAAAAGACTCCTCATCTGCTTTCTTTTTTTTCTTCTGTGAAGAAGAGTAGAGTACTTCAGTTTCTTGTAAAAGCTGGAATGAAGACAGACGTGATACATTTATAGGTTTTCTTGACAGGAAATTAATCTGCTGTTTTTTACCCTCACATTTTGTGGCTTTTGAGTACATCCTGGTTGTCAGTCTGCATTTGTTTGTGTTTGACATCACATGATTGGACTTATGTAATATTGACAAAAGTGAATCATAATGTGACCAGATTGATGAAACTGTATACATGATTAAGTACAATCACCTTGCTGTATGACAATGAAAGAAACGGTAAATTAATGTTTCTTCTTGAATTATGCAAGTGGTAATATACTCTAAATTCCCAATGACATCTTTCTTTAGTAAAGGAATATTTGCAATGTATGTTTACAAAATAAAGAAATCGCTTCTTCCCAATTAAACCTCAGTGGAAAAATCCATCTTCCTTGAGTCTGATTTGTATCTAACCTATCTCCACATATCCAGGACAATATATATCCTGAAATAGAGCAATGCAATATGTAAAGTTTATCTTATTAGTAAATGAAAATGAAATGTAAACATTGCTTAAAACATGCATATGTATATTATATATTTAAAGCATAACTTTACAAAGAGTTACATTCTAAAACTTCATCTTAAATGAAAATCAGAAACTATTATACCCTAGAAAGGAATTCTTAAGAAAGTATTTCATGTAACACAAGCAATTCTAGAATGACCAGTTTGCAGAAGATGATGTTTTGCTTCTGTTCTCTAAAAAGACATATGGAAAAATTGATGTTGGTGCTTAGAGCCAGCGTTCCTGGCTAATATTTTGCAACGATATTTGGAGGATAAGTAAAATGACAAAAGTTTCACACATTGGAACTTAAAACAGTTTTATGGGCTGTTCCATATTATTCTTTGTTTTACCTTTACATTTAAAGATTTTTATCTATGACTCAGTGTGTGAAAACTACATTCTGATGTATCATATAGTGTTTATACATGCATACATTTGATAGTTCTTTCTGTCACAAAAGCAGTTGCCCAGATATGGGTAGAATAAAAACAGAAATATGATGAAATATGTTTCATATTTTCTTTGCTTTTGTAGGGAAAAGAAGATGGGAAACTGTAGAAGTCATGGAAGATATACATGAGGAAAATAGTTCACTTTAATTTTCAATATAAAAGTAAAAATCTCAATCTGTAATTTTGATAGGTACTTCCTTGTTGTGTGCCCATTAGAAGCATGTTAATCAGAAATCATTCTGCCTATGTTCTGCATCGATTTAGAATAACTTAATAAAAACATTTAAGAGACTCAAAGCCTGACTATGAAAGTTTGGGAAGTGGCAACAGACACTTGTCTGGTCGTGAATGCTGTGGGAGAGGATGAACTTAGGTACTTATACACTTTTGTATTTCTGATAAGTTTTTGAAAACTAAAAAAAATCATGGAAGTCTTTCTCTGAAGAATTTACATGTAAAACAGTCATTTAAAATACAAAATTCATATGGGTGGTTGTGGTGCACACCTTTAATGAAAGCACTAGGAGGCAGAGGCAGCTGGATCTCTGTGAGTTTAAGGGCAGCCTGATCGACAATGTGATATCCAGGACAGCCAGCATTATAACAGTGAAGCCTTGTCTTGAAAAAAGGAAAAAGAAAAGAAAATAAAAAAACAAGATATAATGTTGACACATGCTTTTCCTTATGTGAGACCGTGAATCTACCATGTACAACAAAACAGTATAGGTGTCATAGGCACTAATATTGAAATTTAACCATCGCAAGGCATGAACAATTTTCTTCTTCTTAAAGTATTTTTACATGGGATAGAAAAAAAATCAGTAAATCCAAAAGTGACATGAGGAACATAATTGATAGTTAAATTCTGAATACACATTGATTTAGGATCACAGTGTTTCAGAGGAGGATCAGTTTAGGTTGCTCTTATTGTTCTTGGCTAACAATTAAATGCAAGCCAAATGAGGTGACTCAGAAGCAAATATGATGAGATTAGTATCAATCTAGAGTTGCTAGGAAAACATACAAGTAATCAAATTTCGATATTTATGAGCCACTCAAGTTTTCAATTTGGATTAATACTTCAGTATATATTTGGATAAAATAACACATAATTGGGTAAAGTAATGATGTTAAAGGTGAATCATACCTCATTTGTGCACTTTATCTAAGGAATGTTCAATGTGTATCAGTATGATATATATGAATAATGAGATTTTGGTGGATCTCAGTGAAAGAACAATGTGGCAGCCATTTTGTGGTTAACCATAAGTCACATTGACTACAGTCTGTTAATTTGCGACTGACTCCAGGTCACATAGACCACAGCCTGCTGATTTGTTGCTTGTCACAGAACTCGGGGTTCTTTCATCCTGTACCAGGATGTTCCTTGTTGGCCTGAGTCATGTTTTGGTTCCCGTGAGAAACTGATTTGTACAGGTTAAGAATTTTTGCATGCTGTTCCAGACCTGCGGGGTTCTGCAACAAAAAACCCTTGGAGAGGCAGCGAGGATTGGCGGGACAAGGAAGAGCGAGAAATGAAAGGCAAGTCTGATTGATATCTGATCACGCCTTCGATTTATTGAATACAAGTACCAGTATTTATAAGAAGTTCTCAGGTGGGGGAAAGGTGAATGCATAAGCAGGTATCTGAGGTAATTCTACCTGACAGGTGAACTGGTCTATTCAGTGAATTAAGAAATCTTAGTGTCACAGGTCTCAGAGCAATAAGGAAGTACTGTGAAATTTCTCTAAGGGCTTCCTGTGTAAACTATAGGGGTGGAAATGTGAAATGAAGAAGCAATAGGGATGGGTTAGTTAGACAGTTTCCCAGAACTGGGCAGCTTCGGGTTATCTGACCTTGTCTGAACTCTGTCCATTAAGACCAGAGAGAAAAGGGGCTTTTAAAAGGTGGGACGCTTTGTGTTTCAAGCCAGCATCCAGGGGTCCACTTACCACAGATTCCCCCTTTTTTATTATTTCAAGGCAGCAGAATTAAGTTGCTGCCAAGTAGCCTTTAGCCCTTTATTACTAAACCATAGATATATGCCATGTGTTCCAGGATGTCCTAGCAACATATGAATTAGAAGTATTTCTTGAGTTGCTATAGGGGTTTCTAATTTTTTGTCCTCAATTTTCCACTTTGTCCTAATTATTAGTTTCCTTTGATTCAGCTTCATAGTGATCCTTAAGTTTAATGGTTAAGGCTGCTAATTTATCTACCTCATTATTATATTTGGTGTGTAAATTGTCCTTACTCTGATGGACATCTGCATGATACACTATTAAGGGTATTCTCCTGCTAATATCTGCCAGCTCTTCCCATGCTTCTCTAGACCATATATCTTTTCCATCTATTCTCCAGTTAGTAATTTTCCATTTGCCAGACCAAATAGCTAGGCTCTTAGTCTCAACGCTGCTGCCTTCCTGAGGACAACATTATTCCGGGCGGTTGCACAAATTGGTCAGTTTCTTAAATGCCCAGGGCCCAAAAGATATTAGAAGTAGTAAGCCTATCAGATCCTAACAGAGAAGATAGGAGATATATTAGCCAAGGGGGGATGGAAAACCAGTTTTTGAACCAGTTCTGCTCTTGCTGCCTTTGCCTTTGGGGCTTTTCTAAGCCCTCCCATCACATGGCCTCTAGAACCCTAAAGACAGCCAGGTTGTTTACTGAAACCTCACCTGCCTTGATTTACTTTGTTTTAATCCCGTAATTCTTACACTGAAAAAATTGGGCTGTCAGCACAAGGTACATTCCTTTATCTCAATGCACAGAGACATAGCTTTGATCTCTTATTAAACACTGTTCTTAAAAATCCTATCTTATTTTTAGCATAGAAAAAACATACAAAATCCAATTTAATTTAAAATATCTGAGATCTGTTATCTCCTTGAATGGCAACATGTGGCTACCTCCATTTAAATGATGTTGGAGTCACATGGCATTCATCCTCTTTGACCCTAGAGAAAAGAATGGGAGCGTCCACATGGCCATTCTGCCTGCCATGTGTCCACCTTCTTCCCTAAGTAGAGAGGAAGCATATCAGCAAGTCACATGTAGTCCACATCCCAAATGGAGTTACATCCAAAATGAAGTTACACATATGTTACTCAGCTTTAATTCAATGCTCTCTTTTTAAACTTACACTAGAAAAATCATTACCATTCACACACACACACACACACACACACACACACACACACACACACACAGAGATAGAAAAGAGAGAGACCTCAGAACTTCTTCTGATATAACCTGCTGCTTTTTTACAATTGGTCTGCATAAGCAGAAATCTGAAACAGTTCAGCCCAGTGTCCTTTTAAAATGTCTATCTCTGTAGCCATGCATGCAAATGGTCACAGAGATGACAGGGACAGTGTGCATATACCATTCTGAAAGTTCAGCTCGTAACAGAAACTGCTCCAAGAAATCTCTCCTCTTAGTTTGCAGCAAGAACCATTTACAAAGAATCCTGCCCTGGATCTTGGCCATCCAGCATTCAAGACAATGATATTCAAATGAACTCAGAACATACATACATTTCCACACATTTAGAAACCATCCATACACAAATAAACACACAGAACAACAAAATCAAGACATTGACAAAAAATTAATCAGGCCCGATAAAAAAGAAATGAATTTTAAAGAAAGGGTGCACCCAGGAAAAAAAGCAGAGTTCTCTGAAGCTTCAGGGCAGCATGCATGCCAGTGTTAATGAAGTATAACCTTTAGTTTTTATTCAATGGTATTGGAAGTGAAACTGGAAGTACTTTCCAAAAAATCAGATATATTGCCAATGTGAAGTACTTAAAACCTGTAACTAAAAGAAATTTAGAATCTTGAGTTTGTTCTTGCTAATAGTAGGATCAGTTTATCAGAACATTATAAAAACATGTATATACATTTTAAATCACTTCTTCTGTCCCTAACCAATCACTTAGACTTTCACACCCTCAGACCTATAAACTTCAAAGCATTTTTAAACAATTTACCAATTAGTTCAGGTGGAACAGATTTTAATTGTGCCTTCCTGGGAAAAGTAGGAGCTAGATTGTTACTTTAGCTTTGCATAAGCGGCAGAGGTAAGGACTCCTCCAATGGCTGGAATGTAACTAAGACTGCATCGGCTGCTGTGACCACACATACTGCTGTGGCTCTGCTGGCAGATAAACTGTGCAAACAGCTGTGGGGATCTCAGTGGCTGTAGCTATGCCCATGGTTGTAGGCTGTGCTAACAGTCGTGGCTGTCCCCGAGACTGTGGCCATGCCAGTAGCTTTAGCTACATCAGAGGCGGGGACCAAACCATTAGTTAAAGCTGACTCAGTGGCTGTGGCTCTGCCAACAGCTTAGATATGTCAACAACTGAGTTCATGCTATCAGCTGTGGCCATGCCAGAACTGAACTGGCAGCAGCTGGAGCAGCCATGTAGACAGCAATCGCAGATTCCTGTATGAGCAGCAGTCAGAGCTAGATGGGGGCAGAGGTGGACTTGAATTTCTGTATGGTCTTTGAGGAGCATTAAGATGTACTGCCTCCTTGATTCCTACAACTTTCTGAAGTGAAGGCTGTTTTATTTTTTAATCTTGGTATCTGATAGCCTCACTTTTCTAGATCAAATTCATCTCCTGGTCTAATTGATCACCATTCCACCTCCTTTAAAAGACATAACCTCCACAATATATTCAGCCTTGTCTCCCATTGTTATTCTGACTACCTCTGGCTCTAGAAGTTCTTCTAAGCCATCCTTAATCATTCCCCATAGGTTAAAATATCAGACATATCTTGCTTCTTATTTTGTTCCTGGAATTGCTGCTGCAAAGATTCTCCTGCTTTTATCCAAATTTGTAAATCCATGGTTCCTTTATGAGAAAACCAAGTACAGACTTTTCCTACAAACTCAAGAAAATGACACAGCTGTGCCTGGCCTACTTTGGCTCCGAGGTCTCGGAGCCTATCTTTTAATAAATGCGCAAACAACATTTTTTCATTCTGACTGCCCATTTCGCCACCAACCTTCAATTAAGTGAGTACTCACCTTATTCACTGATTCCCCGTATTCCAGGTCCCTGTTCGCGTGCCACTCTGCTAGGGCCAGCCTGGCAAGTTGGACAGTACCTGGATGGGGTGAAACTGAAGGGCTTAATGAGGAGAGGGGGAAGAGATGAGAAGAGAAGGGAATAGAAACATGCTATCATTGAGCTCAGATGGAATGGAGCTAACGTTTAATTTTTTGCGAAATGCTTATACCCCTTTCCTCCAGGGGCTACAGCAGTTACAAAGGTAATGATTACAAAGAATGCAGCATATCAGTCACATGAGTAAAACGTCTCTTTCTTTAGTTAATCCTAAACTTTGAGACTTCCCTTTTCTCTGCTGGAGCAGGACGTTTATCCTGGGAGGTAACTTGTCCCAGGGAAGCTAATTGTTTACCCAGAGAAGTAGCTTCTCTAGGTGGAGTTAGATGCTCATCTAGGACAATAGTCTCACATGATAAGGCTGAATATTCAACTGGAGAAAAGACACTCCTTCAGATAACCTTAACTTCCCCGAAACCAGCCTCTCTCGGGCAGTTATAATATTTTGTGACTCAGTTATGCTCAAAAGATCTCCCAATAATGGATTTAGGCAATATTAGCCAGAGGCACACAGCAGAGTCTAGGCCCAGAGTCTGAAGGGCTCACCACAAGGCACCATTGTTGAAATTGAACCATCACAAGGCATGAATAATTTTCTTATTCTTAAAGTATTTTTACATGGGATGGAAAAAAAAATCAGTAAATACAAAAGTGACATGAAGAACGTAATTGATAATTAAAGTCTGAGTACACATTGCTTTAGGATCACAGTGTTTCAGAGGAGGATCAGTTCAGGTTGCTCTTATTGTTCTTGGCTAACAAGTAAATGCAAGCCAAATGAGGTGATTCAGAAGCAAATATGATGAGAATAGTATCAATCTACAGTTGCTAGGAAAATATACGAAGAATCAAATTTCAATATTTATGAGCCACTCAAATTTTCAAGTTGGATTAATACTTCATTATCTATTTGGATAAAATAACACATATTTGGGTGAAGTAAATATGTTAAAGGTGAATCATATCTCATTTGTGCACTGTACCTAAGGAGTGTTCAATGTATATCTGTATGATATATATGAATAATGAGATTTTGGTGGATCTCAATGAAAGAACAATCTATTAATAAATATGCAATCTGAGTAGCTATCTAAGAAGCAGTATATAAATAAGAAAGACAGAGAGTCATAGAGAGAGAGATAGACAGATTATCAGAGAGGGATGGAAAAGAGAGACAGACAGAGAGAGAGAGAGAGAGAGAGAGAGCCCTTTCTTTCCAGGACATACAGAATTATTAGTAACAATAAAAAAATTTTCTGTCTACCCCTACATTAGAAGATCATGACAAAAGTTTATGTGATATTCACTTTATCATTGGTAGAATAATATAGGATATTAGTAGGGTGTGCATTATGGCCACATTTCTTTCATGATAATTATACTAATGTATGAAAACAGCTCTCTACTCAGGGAGTAGGAGCTAGCAAACATTTATTATCATTTATATTCTGTATATTACTGCCAAATAATTATTATTTAGAGCAGAGACTTGTACTTAGTATTGTGTATACACTTGTTTATAAAGGAGTTCTTAATGTTATGCCAAATTTTATGGATTCTAAATTTAGAAAAAGAAAACAAATGGTTTCTAAGTTCACTGACCAGTATGTGGATGGAAAGTATAATCACACATGCTAAGAGGACAGGAAGAAGTAACAGTTTTTTTGAGTTCTTAATATTCTTTGATATGTTTTAAAACAAACTAAAAAAAAACCCTCATATGTAGAATGAATAACATCCACGATCTACTGAATTGTATACACAATCAACTAACATTTGGTTCTGCGGGATAAAATGTAGATATTGGAAAGAATGTCTTAATGAGGGGATAAGTGCTTTCTCCAGAAAAATAATATTTACACATATATCTTCCATTTTATTCCATTGGTTGCCAGAAATACTTGCCAAAAGAATGCAATGACTGCTATGAAGTAAGGAAGTCTAAACCTAATATTAATTATTGATGAAGAGATTCATTTGCTTATATAAATTGAAATGACTTTCAAAAATAGTTTGGGTGATGGCCTTTGAAAGAGGTGTTAACATATTTTAACACACACACATATATATATGTGTGTGTCTGTGTGTGTGTGTGTGTGTGTGTGTGTGTGTGTGTGTGTGTGTGTGTGAGTGCGTATGTATTTGCTGGGAATCCCGATACCCTGGTAACATGGATGAAGTCTGTCTGAAAAGGTTTCAGACTCCCTGGACAGGGAATTATGGCTCAATAGCCATTTTGCCCCTTTCTGCCCTTTGCTGTAATGGCCATAAAATGCCTTTAATCAGTGGGTGTTGGTCCTCCCAGGAAGAATCAAGCCTTTAACAGATAGTACAAATAGAGCCTAAATAGAGTAAAATAAATATTCACTAAAGAGCAAAAACTGTAAAATAAAAATTTTCTTTGGTGTCTACATTGCACCTTGCTCTGTTTGAGGCCGATGCAAGTATTATTCAGCAAACAGTAACATTCAACCAATTATGGGTTTTTGAGTCCAATGTTCTTTCTTAGTATACAAGATAACCTTGAAGTTAGTAAGTCGCAGGAGAAAGGACACCCATCTCCTTCTTGGGGACGATCAACTTCTAGGAGTGACTACATCTACAAATCAAGCAGGTTCCTCTGGAGGCCAGACCAACATCTCCAAACCAAAATGAACTACACTTAGCTTTTTAAAGCTTTTTACTAGAGCAGTTCTCTCTCTCTTTTCTGGTGTGTTTATCCCTTGATGATATACATTTGTCAGACGCTCCCTTCTTCTCATTTTGGTGTGCTTTTTCCACTGGCAAGGTGGAAAGGTGCATTGTCAGTCTCTCTCTTGCTCCTTTTTTCTTAATATGTATACTGTTAATTCCCCTATTAAAAATGCTACTGCGTTTTACTACTAAAGAATTCTATGTGTCATTTAAAAGCATGATGCTGTGTGCCATTTCCTTGTGTCCCATAGAAGAATGAACTACTCTGTTTGTCCTTCCTCATTTTTTTTGCACTCCTACTCCCTCCTGTGTAGAGTTTTCATGAAACCATTTGTGGAAAAGGCTGGTTCTGTCCACATATATTAATATATGTTCAATAATTATTAAGTTATTTGCAAAGGGAAACCAGCCTTTTCTACATGTGTGGTCGTGTGGACTCTGATCAGGAAGGGAGAATGGGTGGAAAGGAAATGATGATAGAAAAAGAAATAGTTTGTTCCTCTATGGGACCCGATATGGCACACTTACACACTTTAAGAAATACACATAATCATAATTTAGAAATAGAAATGCAGGAGTGTTTTAATAGGAAACTTTTTACACTGCTAAGGGAGACTCAAGCCAGGAGAGTGAACTGTTGCTGGCAAAAACTTCTAAAGGGCCAACATTCATTTTAGGTATAGAGAGGGTGCTCTGTAATTTCCAGTCTTCTCAGCAGGGTCTATCCTGGTATGTAGGTGTGATCTAGGATGGAGCCAGCGACATCTCTCCTGTAGCCTGCAAACCTCAAGGTGATTTCAAAGAACACTTGAAAGAACATTTCAGATAAAGTCCCGCCAGTGGTTGGAAGCTCCTTTCAGCTGAATTTGGATCTCCGGGGATGGATTCATTTTAGATGTGCTAATTTTACTGTTAGCCTGGAGCATTAACACTTGCCATCAGGAAGTGCTGTGATATGCTTATGATATGCTAATGATATGCTTGCTGTATGCAATAGATAACCCTTGCATATGCCAGTACTTAAAGAAAAATAACCAGTGAAGTTTTCAGATGAAATGGCTTTATACCTTTCCCAGCCAACAAGCGCCAACTCCGGTAGGCCATGTAGACATTCACATTACAGATGAAATTTCAGAAAAAAAGTGGAGAAATATAGCTGATGAACTAAAATTTCCGTATATAAAGAATCTGGAACTCTGTGAAGGAGAGTCTGTTTAGCTACAGGGATATTCATAGGCCTCAGCAAGTTACAAATATATATTATTGAAAATATATATTGGATATAAATTTAATTTTAACTAAATTTTTAAAAAGGTGTATTATGAAAGTCATTTTCCACTAAAATTAGATGTTATAATTTTTAATAAATAGTACATTACTGAGCCATATTTAAATATAAAATAAGCTACTTATCTCTTTGCACTGGAAGAACTTGGTCTTTTTTCTCCTTGTTAATAAGTTACAGTGGCTGACAGTACAGGGATCACCTGTACTGACTTATATTTTAACATTTTAATTGGGGTACATACAAAAAATAACCACTTGAAATATTGGGATAAACATAATTCACTTAATCTATCCTACTGAAGTTTATTTTCTATCTACAATTTTTGCTTTACTCTCATATAAAATTTTCAAATAAGTGAATATTATATTTTAGCTTAAGTTTATAGCACATGAGCATTGATGATATGTCTGCATTTTAAGGAAGAACTTGATTGAACAGGAGTAGAAAGAAAACAATGTAAGTACAGGGATGCTTTCTTCCCCACTTGTCTTTCTGTTAGGAAAACTGGGAATTAGGGCAGTAACAAAATGTAAAGTCATAGAAGATAACCATGATGGCAAATATTTGGAGTAGAAAAAGGAAAATTCTGAGAAATTCCAGAGCTATTAATAAAATACAATAAAGTCTATGCAGTATTAGGAAACAATTTTTACTTCAGAATGTTCTGACTAAGAAATGTGTAAGTTGAAAAATTTCAATAAAGAAGTGAAAGAGTTTCCTAGTCCTTTGATGGAAATATGAACAAAATGAAAGAACAGCAGTTGGATGTAGCCTGAGAATGTGGGAAAAGAGAAATCTATAAATGTAACTAAAAAGATGTAGTCTTCACAATCTGAAATAAACTAGGGTAGTCATTTCATGAGGATACACACACCTGTTTATTGGTATGTGATATTAAATTCACATTAGGATAAAATCATGGGAGACCCACCTAACTATCACTAACTAAAAAGTAACTTAGAAGGGACAGGTATCATTATTGCATCTCAAAAGATGAAAGATCATATGATTCAACCTGTGTTCTCAAGTATGTTTATAGAAAAATGCAAACAAGTTATTATGAAACAAACATAGGACTTATCAGAGTGAATAGTGAGTTTGTACAGTCCACATCAACATCAAATTTTAAAGAATAATGGAGCTTCTGGATGTGATTTTTTGATGTTGACTTCCAGGTAAATGTTTGCATTAATCTAATTGTTTGGAGTAAACATCATCAACAACAACAAAACACTCAAACAGCCTATCCAGTTCCTGCTATACGACACGAGAGTAGATTACTGTCAATCTAGGGTTCTTTGGAAAAGTACTCCTAGAAACCATTTAAGAATTTGTGAAACTCTTCAAAATTTTCAAGATCAATCAATACTGAGGAAATTGTCAAAATAATGGTGTTTAAATAAATATGAGAAAATGAAGCATGCTTCTATTATGGGCATTCCCCAGAGTTTTCAGTATACATGAACCTTGCATGAAATTATGAAGGTTGGTAATTATGCATCTGTGACAAATACTGTTGGATCTCAGTGAAAGAACCTCTTAATTGGATGCGTAAACTGAGGAACCAATCAAGATAAATTGAAGAGAGTAAAAGTAAAGAGAGTGTGTCTTTTCTCCAGACCATGTAGAACCAATACAAGAAGACTCTGTTTATCATCTTTCCTGGGTAATGTATTAATTTAAAGACTTATTAGACTTCAAATGTTTGCCAACTCTCAAAAATGAGGGAATTTTAATGAATATAGCATTACATATGACTATATTAATGTTTTGTTATATTTTGAGTAATTATGATAAAGACATGTGCTCTATTCCTTTGCCACATGGAGTAAGCATTGCCTAGGCTTTCCTATGTTTGTCTAGGACCTATGTAGGAACATCTCTTCAAAATCCACAGGTAGGAAATAGAAATGCAGTGATCAATATATGCTGGGCCTAAGAGATTATTTGATCCACAGTAGAAAAATTTTCTAGAATAGCACCATCTACCATTTGCTCCTAAACATAAACAAAAAACTCAATTGATCCAATTTTCTGCCCATAAATGGTTTAAAGTTTTAGAGTCCCATAACAGTCAATAATGATGGGGCAAAATTATTCCTAGGGTAAAATTGATCACTACAGGGATTTATATATGGTGGTGTCTTGTCTTCATTTTATACATTACTATTCTCTTTTGATGATTCCTTTGGTATATGAAATAAACATTTCTACATGCTGCATGAGAGGTAGCAAATAGTGGCTATCTCCTCATCTGCTGAATACCAGTGTCAGATAGTTTTAGGCAGAGGAAACACTTGTAATAATACGTAAATCATTCTTGTTAACAAAAGGGTATCTCAATATTATGTCAAACATTGAGGATTTCATACTTACTTAGAAAAAGGAAAAAAAAATGATCTCCTTGTGCACCCAAATGTGTGAGGGTAGAGAATCAATCTGTACCTAATATAAGGAAAGGCAAAATTGTTGGCAAATTTTAAAACTTTTAACATCATGAAACAAAAATATCATATATATAGTGATTTAACATGCTGATCAACTACAAAGAATCTACAATTCACAGACACATGGTTGCATTTGAAGAGAATCCATTGAGTGAAGAATAGTGATAAAAAACTAAGAGCTTTTATTTTATTTTATTATTTTTTATTTTATTTTTCCCTTATGCATTCACAAGGCAAACTATAGACATTTTCAAGGATTTTGGTACTTTGGGAAAAGGATATAAACTGGCTTTGCTGTCTACAATACATGATTTCTAAATTGAAGTAGTTTCTGGGAAGTGCTAAAAAGATTCTAAAAGTAGACTAGATTAAGAGAAGTTATTTGTTTAATGTGTTTCAGAAAAATTCTACCAGACTGTGATTACAGTTTGTTCCTAAGTTTACATTAGTATTTTAGGATACTAAGTGACACTAAAATTATATTTGCATTTCAAAATTATACAAGTCATTTTTTGACACAGGGTTTCTCTGCATAACTCTGGCTGTCCTGGAAATCATTCTGTAGACCATGCTGGCCTCAAACTCACAGAGAGCTGCCTTCTTCTGCCTCCAAAGTGCTGAGATTAAAGGCATGCACCTTTCAGCAACAACCAGTATTTATGTTACTTGTTGATGATTAATAACTGTATAGATTATGTAACATGAAAGTATTGAAAACCAAACTTGGCGGACAAAAAAATAACTCCTGCATATACATCTTGGACTTTGTTTATTTTATCACTTTATATACTGTTATCTGTCCATCTATTGATAAACCTTTCCTTTTAACAAAATAATGTGTCGTATCTTCTCTATTACTTCTGAATCACTTACCAGATTGAATGCATAAGTCTAAAATGAAAAATTGAAAACATAGAAGAATTATCTTCCAGAGACCATAAAATGGTAATATTTCATGTTATTGACGATCAGCCTAATTAATATTCATAATGCAGAATGGGTAATATAAGCAGAGAAAAGTCAATAAAATCAATACCATTTCCCCTTTAAATGCACTGGAATTTATCAGAAGAAAACTGTTGAGAAAAACAAAATTCACATGGAGGAAAAAAAAGGTCCATAAATATCTCAAGCAATACTAAACATAAAAAAAAAAAAACCAGAGGATTTCACAATAAATTTTAATTTGAAGCAACCTGACTGGTTTATTGGGTGACATAAAATTTAAGGATATGCAAAACATAAAATTACACAAGAAAACCCAATTTATTTAAAGATTCATAAGACAAACACATACAAACACAGATAATTTGCACTTAAATTATATATAAAAATATTTCAATTGGTTTTCAATTGGTTTATTTAGATTTGTGGAACATATATAGATGAAATATTTTATTCATATATTGACTAGGTTTTCAGATGTTCAACTAAAATCTAACTGAATAGTGATATATCTTCACAGTCATACACAAGTAAGTACATTTCTAATCAGAAACACATTTTCAGAAATGAGGTTCTGAATGCAATAACAGCAAGCTTGAGACATGAAAATTACCACATGAAAATTAACAGGGTACTTGACCCTTCCTGATTTTCAATCCACTTTTCCAAAAGTATAAAAAAAATTCAAAAACATGAGATATAAACTATGATAGGTGCCACAATGGTGAATTTCCTCCTTATTAGTAATTCCAGAGTTAGCATAGATAACACATTTGTAAAAACTTCCAATAATTTTTCCATTAAGATGGCCTGTCTGAATCTAAAATAATATTCTCTCCCAAACTCATTTTTTATGGACTCTCTGCTTTAGTCCTAAAATTTCAAGACAGGAATCTGCGCTGGTGGCCCAGGGTGATTTTTGTGGTCTTTGAATTTTCTTCATCCATTTACTTCAAATGAAACTCATGAAAATTCAAGAACTATACACTAAACTTAAAATTCCTAGCAACACAACACATATAGTAAGTCTAAAGCTACATGCTTCTTCATATTTAGTACCACCTACCCAGCAATTCTTACTCATATTTTCTGTAGCTTTTTCTCTTGTTTCTGAATTAATGGTTTTCTTGATGACTTTGTTCCAATGTCACCTACACAGTTTCTCATCTTTCTCCAAGCCATGTGTCATACAGCACTAAGCAAATTTTATGTCTAAATTATTAAATAACCATTTGTAGAATTCATCATTTCTGATATTGAGCTCATCAGAGATTTTATTTTTCATTTTTATTCATTCTTATCTCATACAATACATCCTGATAGCAGTTAACCCTCCTTCCACTCATTGCAATGCATTCCCACGTCCTCACCCCCCTAGATCCACTTCACCTCTGTTTCCTTTCAGAAAAGATCAGGTCTCCCAGGGATACCCAGCATATATGGCATAAGAAGCTTCAAAAAACACAAACCAACATATCAATGCTGGATAAGGCCAGTAGTAAGAAAAGGGTCCAAAAGAACACAAAAGTGTCAGAGACATCCACAGTTCCACTGTTAGGCATCCCATAATACTACAGAGCTAAGTAACTATAACATATATCCAGTGGATGTAGTGAAGACCCATGGAGGCTCCTTTATTGCTACTTCAGTATCTATGACACCATATGAGCCCTGCATAGTTGATTTTGCAGGGAATGTTCTGTGTTCTTTTGGTTTTCTGGGCACTTCTGGCTCCTACAATTCTTTCTTCCCATATTCAACAGGGTTTTGTGTGCTCTGCCTCACGTGTGACTATGGTTTTATTCATCTGTTCTCATTAACTCTGCAAGCTAGGCATCTCTCTATGAGTATAGCAGAATATCATTAGGAATTATTTCATTTTTTCATTTTCTTTTTCTTTCTTCCTTTCTTCCTTATTTGCCATCCTGTTTAGTTTTATCCTAAGTCTCTGGGATATACAGCCTGCAGTTCCTGGTCATCCAGGTAGTGTTATGAATAGGCTCCCTATCATGGTTTGGGCCTCAAATTGGACCATTAATTGTTTGGACACTTCCACAAATTCTAGGCCACCATTGCCCGCAGCACATCTTGCATGTAAGACGGATTGTAGATCAAAGGTTTGGGACTAGTTTGTTGTCCTAATCTCACCTTGGAAGTCTTGCCTTGTTACAGAATATGGCCAGTTCAGACTCCATATTTTCCATTATGAAGAGTCCTTACTAGTTCCTTGCGGATTCCAGGGAGATTTTACTGCACTAGGTTTTCACATCCAACCATGCCCCCAATTCCAGTAATCTCTCCATGTATACTCTCCTTCCACCCCTCCCACACCTTCTCCCTCCTCCTCCCATCCCCAACTGCTCTGCCTACAATCCATCTGCAAAATCTATTGTATATCCCTTCCCAGAGAGATCCATATATTCCCACTAGAGCCATGATTTTTACGTAGTTTCTCTGGGTCTATGGATTTTACCATAACTAACGTTTACCTAATAGCTTTATTAATTCTTTTCAATATGCTAGCATCTATCCTGAATTAGAACTATCCATTACCAACATTGTATGAAATCATGGAATGTGTATCTGAAAGGTTTAGTATTATCATGGCTTATATAATGGCTTCCTAGGAATAAGACACCCCTTTTCGCATGGAAGGCTCCCTCATCCAGCCTTGATATAGGGACTTCAACCTGGCCTCATTCCATGTTGGTATGCCATGTTTGAGTCACAACCCTGCATGACCTGCTCTGCTGTGATGAGAATCAAGGGACAATCTGGAGGACATGGAAGCATGGGGAGACCTTGGATGAGTGGACACAGGGATTATGGTTTCTGAATGTATTATTCTGGAAAAATAGATAAGCTTAATAAAACTTTTCTGTATCTGTTCATGTGCTTTTTAGTTTTTGCAATACATAATTATTCATCCTTACCGTCTGAAGAAATCATCAGAGGATGCTACTTAGAGTTTCATTGTTTCAGAATTTTTCGTATTAAATCCAAATTTTATTAATTCTTTAAGAATTTTGCACTATGTATTTTGATCATACATACTAGTTGCCCTCAGCTCCTCTAATACCTAAACATATATCAGTAGCTACTATAATCATCAAAGATATTTAGTTTTCCCCATACAATTATGTATATGTACGATTACCATGGAGCAAGATTGGGCTACCAGATTTCAACACACTTAAAGAAACCTGATTTTTCACCTTAGAACAACTACTAATTTCCAATATCCCCTTGGTAAAGGTGGAATTTCATGACCATGTACCCTTTTTATGATGGAATTTTTGTCTGATAAGAGCTTGTAATGGGCTTATAAATGCTGTCACAGCTGCTTAAGTAAATATATACAGCTTTCAAGCTGTGAACAGAACATAATTACATTTCAAATAAATACAAGTGTGATTATTCCCAATGGTTCATAGAGAAAGGTGCATATGCTATCACACACACACACACACACACACACACACACACACACACACACACACACACACACACACACACACACACACACACACACAAAATAGGCCATCAATGGAAAAGTTGCATGAATTCAAATCAGATCAATATTTCTATTAACCTGTGCCACTCAGGATAATAACATGACTATAATAAACTGAGTATGTAAGTATCTTTGACCACTTCAGTGAAAAAGAATGACATGCATATTGCTTAAGACAAGTCTCCTTGTGCATTTTGCTTAAAATGGACTGCTGCATAAATATTCACATTCATATGTAGGCATAGATGTCAGCATTGATTTTATTACTATATTATTCTTTTGCATTCAAGGCAATAGGCTGCTTATTCTTTGGTAATTCAATCCATGGTCCTAGAGAGTTTCAGTCTCTGCATAATATAATCTTAAGCTGAGGCCTAGAAGGTTTCAGCATCTGTAAATCTAACTCTCACAATGCAAGCCTGGAACTAGAAGGCTTCAGACTCTGTAAACGGAAACCTAAAATGTCTCAACCTCCAATACTTATTACTGAGTTCACTCTGACTAACTGTTTTCTGAAATGTCTTTTTTTCACTCTGAGCTGTAATGTGAACTCCAAACTATTAATTGTAAACTGTTCTCTTCTTCACTCTCCTGCATCTCCTTCAGACTCTCTTGCTTCTCTCACTGCTTATTCTGGATTGAGTCTGCTCTATTCAGCTTCCCCTTCTCTCTGTAATCTGACTGCAATTAAACAAACTCTCCATCTCTCCAACTCTCTTTCTGAATTGTTCAATTGTACTCTTTCTTTAAACTGAACTTTCTGTAAGCTGAAAGCTTCCTTTTATATCGTGAGAGATTGGTATGTCCTCTGATTCAAACTCAGATTTTCCCTGTTTTAATCTTAGACTTCATTCTGATTCAATCTCAGAGTCTGGGACTAAAGGCATCATTCTAAAGGCCTCTGAATATAATCACTTCATACAGGACTTTGGATGTTATCCCTTCCTAGTTATCCCACAATCCTTTCAATGTGGTCTTTGCTAGGGGAGCCATGCTTTGAGATTAAAAGATTAAATGTTCCTCTGCACTCATGTGTTTTTAAATGTTAGCATGATTAGGGGAAAGATCTGGAGCTTTCTTTCTGTACAAATACACTTTTTCTGATGGTTATAATAACATTCCAAAAACTGTCAGAAGCAATCAGTCTATATGTATAGTTGGCTCATGAGGCAATCACAAAAAAAGCACACTGGATTAGTTTTGTCTCAATGCGACAAATCAAATCATTAAATTACATTTGAATGCCCTGAATAATATGCCATGGCTGAGTTAATTTCAACTATACAAATTTGATATCAATGGAATTATTAGAACAATGAAAAACACATTTGTGATACTAGGTACAAAACTCATTTAGATTCATTATTTCAATCGAGCTTCTAAAGTATGTCAACATTTTGACTGAGTCTAATACCATGATTATATTTATGCAAAAGCTTACATGTTCCTGACACATATCAAACATAATAGGGTTTGAATTTAGTCAGCCAAACCAGAAGGAAAAGTTATTTTTTTAAAGTTTGTTTGTCATTCATTAGGAAGATAAAAGAAATGATATATTCTGTGATCAGATCAGATTATTTACCTACTGAATTAATTTTGAATCAGAAGCAGCAACAGTGAATTAGAGAACCCTGAGTGACACAAAAATAGAATGTGTAATAAAAGACATTTGCAAGGCCCACATATAAACAATACCAAATTGCAATGTGATTCAGGTAGTACCCATAGCTTAACATGAAATGCAATAGAAGAAACTGCCTTCCCAGGTGGTGGTGTCTCATGCCTTTAATCCCAACACTCTGGAGGCAGAGGCAGGCAGGTTATCTATGAGTTTGAGGCTAACTTGGTCGACAGAGTGAGTTCTAAGACATTCAGAGTTACAACAGAGAAAGCCTGTCTCGGAAAAAAAAATGATCTGCATTTTTAATTACTATATTAACTAAGAACTGGAACTTTTAATTATTATTAACCAGGGAAGTAGTTTAATGGTAAATATTAGAAATTCTCACATAGTTTGACCTAGCATGAAGAATGATTTTTTTGAAGGACATCACCATTTTTATCAGTAGGGTTGGTAGAAGTAGGACAATTATCAGTTGGAGAACAAAGTTTGGTCAACATATACTTCATGGAGATTCTTACTAATATCCATTTATGAATTTTTCTCCATAAAATGCAGCAAAAGAGATAAATTCCACTAAAGAAATATAATAAAATATGTGTTATGTAGCTTCAATATTCTAATGCAAATATTCAAAATGTCTAGAAAGCAGGAAAGTACACATTTTCCTTCTATTTTCCATGCAAACAAAATGACCTGATAATAGAATAAGTAATTTAAACTCATAATATCTTTCTTGCCCACAGAAAAAGCAATTAAAACATCTTAAATATATAAGAAGTATGTTCCCTTCCATATTAACATGTTCATAGATACTGTCTTGTTTCTGTAGCCTTTTTGAGTAGAGACAGTTTCACAGTGTACTTTCTGGTATTATAGCTAATACAAAACTTCTTCAACTAGTTCTGCAATGTTCCATGTGTTACAGACATAGGAGATGTGATGCAGATGTATTCATTGGCACTAGGCTCCCCATGAACTATTGATCACTGCTTTGTGTCTACTAGTGACTTTATAGAGAAATTTCTTAGATAAAGAGAGGTTACTACATTTATCTGTGGGTATGAAGATGAATTTAGAATAATATAAGGAATTATGTAATGTAGTAGTATACTGCTGTGGTGGCCCAGCAAGGAAGACAGTGAGGCACCATCAGAGGTGGAATCCCTGCTAGATCTCAACAGAGGGAACCACTGTCCAGCACCACACTGAGCAATGGAAAGCTGAGCATCTAAGCTTGGGTGTTTTTATTCATTTAGAACTCCGCAGGTGTTCCACTGATAGCACATGTAGATCATGACTAATCAAACATCCCGCCCATAAAGCCAACACCTACAGATAATGCAGAATGCCATGACCTAGGCAACACCTCCAACAGTGCACCACTATTTTATACATAACTAAAAATAAACTCTGCAACACTTCTACTCTTCTGTATAACACAAAAATTGCTTTTCCCTACAAAACAATTTAAATTACACCAGCAAAACTATTTAAAAGAACAACAATCACAAACACAAACTCTTTGAAAAAAAAATCTAACCTAATCAGGTATTATAGACATTCCAATTTCAATGAACAAAGAAACCAAATTAAATGTTTTGTTTTCATTCATGTTAACAGAAATATCACAGAGAAGATGGTTAAGCCATAATGATCATGTGCAGTTTCCTTCATGAAGATGATATGATTCATCAAGTGAAAGGTATTGCTATTGCATAGACTAGTAGGATTGTTCTGTGTAGCAATGATTAAGATAATTTCTGCTTACTGCCAAAACATTTACTTAATTTTTCCATGGAAGAAAAGAAATATTGAATGTAATGTGATACTTTGTGTCTGTGCTTCTTGAGCTGTCCAGATGGTAGGGATGAGACCTTAGTGCAAAATCTGCTGCCTCCAAAGAATGGTGTCACTTCTGGCTGATGAAGACACTTGGGGATGGATCTTTCCTCTATGGCCTTGTGTTCTTCTGCACTATCAGCACTTATCAATGTTGTCTTTGAGAAATACCATGACATATCAATGTGAAGGGCACTCTCAGGTATATCCTGCTGATCTCTTTCATCTTCTATTTTTTTCTTCTCCTTGATCTTCGTTGTACATTTCAACATTGCCAAATGCTTCCTGCAGCAGACATATTTGGAGATGTTTTCACAGTGACTGAAGCCAGTATATTCACTCATAATTACTTTGGTTCTTTCCTTCAAGCTCACAATTCCAGGAAGAAAAATGATGTGAGGGCTTCCAGTTTCCAGTACACTTATCTTCATCATTCTTACCTGTACACTGATGTTCTCTGCACAAGTACAATGAAAAATCACTCCCTACAATACTTTTTGTATTTTTTGCAGCTCAAAGAATGTCTGATGAAAATTGCTTAAGCTCTGCTTCACTAATTTAAAAAATAGACCCCTCTCTACAGTTGTTGCATTGATAATAATTTAAAAATAGAGGCTTCACATGGTTCCTCATAAAGTGGACTCACATTGGAGAGGCAAATGCCCCAGAGGAACTCATCTTCTCTTCCTGGCCTAGCTTGAAACTCTATGAGACAAAATACATTGGTGCCAAAAAATAATATGTGATTGCATTGTTTTTGTTTCAATTTGTTGTAGTTGCTGTTTTTAATCATTGTATCCAAACACCTGTTGTGGATAATGTAGAGGAGGAAACATTGATCACACAGTAAGGAAAAGCAGTCCATACTGGCATGAAATGCATGATAGTAGGTGCATCTGGGGACATGCTATTATACAGAGGAAATACCAGTAGTAAGGTGGCTTTCTCCTTTTAAAAAATAGTCCAGGATACTCACGCATGAGATATTACAATCTACAATAGATTTTGTTGCTGAAATTATTGGGAAAATCTACACTGATAGCAGGTGGCATCATCTAGTGACAGTTACATAAAACTAAAGCTGAGGAAATACATTTTGCTTTTTACTTGATTTCCTTTACCTCCATTCCCATCATCCTGGAAACTATATCTATTGTGTCCTGTTGTGGAGTTCAGCTACTTTGTTGGTCATGCTGCCATCACTTCCTTTTATTATAGCCCAGAATTATTTGGGCATGAAGCACAGAATGAAGAACAGTGGAATTACAGAAATCCTACAGCCATGCAGCACCAGAATGTAACTGCTGAGGCCTCCAAATACAACAATGTATGGCACCGGTTCTCAGTCACTCCAGAGTGAAGTCAGTTATTAATGGACTACCTATAAATTTCCAAGTAAATTAGTAAAACCCCTTTAATGAATTGTGTCCTCTGTAGAGTACAAATACAACATTCTATATTGCAGTATGCACCCAACTTCATCTCTAACACAAATATGCTTGATATTAATACTGTCTAGATTGCAAGGGCACCAGAGATAGATGGTAGAACTAAGGCTTTGTTCTAGCATATTCTAAACAGGCACCAATATCAGCAGATCACAGAGCTGGGCAGGGGTGGGGACCGGCAGCCATATGGCCATTATCTCAGTTTGCTCAATTAATGGAATGCACATCCAAGCATACTGACTTCACTTTAGACAAACAGATTGATGGAAGGATTTCAGAGCAGAATCCAATGTAATTGGTGTTTTGGGGCATAGAATGGGTTTGTGCGCCATATGAATACATGTGGAATAGGGTACATATCAAGGTGTTCTTAACAGACTTTAGTGGGCAGACCTCTTATCTTTTAGGAGAAAATGATCCAAAACTAAACCGCAATGGTAAAGAACCCAGAAGAATGTGAAATGACCCCATGTTCTGTGTTAGCAAGGAGGAAATCATTGCTATTACATCTTGTCCATATTTTAAACTTATCTATGAATATTAGTTTGCACCTCCTCATCAGGCAAACTGTTAATGCTCTTGTCTTGTGCTTTTAAAATCATGATCTGTTGAGTATTTAATTACTACTATATTTGCCACGCTTTCAACTCCTTGCTTCTCCTGTAAATACCTGAGCACATATCTAATCTATATCTGTTGGATTTTTGTAGCTATTGCTTTCATACTTAAATAGATTTTCTATACGATATTGTGGTTACTGCCATATGCTTTCTCCCCACTACATGGTGAGATGAGGTGACATATACTCAACAGCAGGTTGCCAATGACAGAACTCCATATAAAATTCCAGGAATTAGTCATCACCACAGATGTGCAAATGATAGTACACAGCCATAAAAGCCTTACAAAACCGCCAAGGAAATATGACCTCGCCAGAGTTCAGGAATTCCAAAGATATTTAATGACTAGATTTCCAAATGGTGGTCCAAAACTGAACTTTAAAACATCAATCACATTAAGGAAAAATAATATTAAATGATGAAATAATAAGAAAATCAAAGATTGCTGTAAGAAGCATAATAAAGAGACAGATATTCAGCAAACCATGATCGATGAAAAACAGAAAAAAACACTGGAAATTTTGTAAATAAAATAGATTAGTCAGAAGGCAAATTTAAGGAATTATTTTATTCCTGTTACCATAAAGATAGCTTAATCAGTCATGAGAAGGATTTTATACAAATGTGAGAAATGATCATGAAACCACACATATGAACTCCTTGTGTAAAGGCAATAGGAGAAACATACAATAGATGGATAAACAAAATATCTGAAGAAATTATAGCTGAAGATTCCTCAAATCTTGAAAATGTATGGAGGATATGTTTAAAATCCAAAATAATTGTAATGAGTATATACAATATATTCAGGCCCCATCATTTTACCAAACTGAGTAAGTTTAACAAAGAGAGAATTCTGAAAGCTAAAAGTGAAACTTACTCACAAAAGATGCTGGTTAGAGCTACATCCTTCAGAGCAAAAGCACTGCACACCAGGAAATCAAGAAATGACATCCTTTATACCATGAAGTAACTGTGAATTGATATCCAGAAAATGTAAAAATTTAAATTATAATTTAAGCATGTTATAATGGAATGCACAAAAATGAAGCCATTTATTTTTAGAAAATTCCTCAAGAAATAACTATGTCACTTAGACCAAGGAAACAGACATGTGCATTCTAGAGATCTCAGAATAGAATAAATCTAACAAGAAATATAATTATATGAATATAAATGATAAAATATCCAAATAATATCCACTCATTAAAGCCGAATTCCAGATAAGGAGCATAGAGTATTCAAAACAAGAGTCAGCATATCACAGTCAATAACTAACCTAAGTGTAAATGGATTTAACTTCACAAATAAAAAATACTTTACAATTGACCACTCTCTGAAAAAAAAAGTAGGAGAAGGACTGATAGACTGAATTTGATGTTGGAAAACAATATTCCAACATAGTGCTATTAATTTCATTTAGTAGCATCTGCTTCCTAAATTGTAACATACTGACCATCATCACTGAACTCTGCTCCTTGGATGTGCATCTAACTCACAAGCCACAACCACCCACATCATCTTCAGGCAGTGCATTTTGGGAGCCAGACTGGAAAGGGGAGGCTTAGAGCAAGGAAGTATAGATTTTAGACATGGCACATGAAGCCAACATAGAGTCCAATAGAATCAAATCTTCAAAATGTAATGGAGAATAATGTTTAATAGGAAATGACACAATTAATCACTAACTGTTCCAAAGTAGAAGAAATGAGGGGAAACATGAAAGATAAAACATCATCACAATTGCGTGAAGATATCCTGGCACCTTTAATTTCTTGTGTCATTACAGGGAGTATATGCAAATTCATAATGGATATAATCACCACTTCTACATTGTAAGAGTAAAGAAAAATGTAAAAAGCACTAAAAAAACCCACCCTATACTTGTGGAAATTCATCAGGATCATCAAGATATATATATATTATGTCTCATTAAATCTGAATGGGGTGGAACCTGAGATAACTAGCATGTGTGCGTAGACAGCATGCATTTCTACAAATGAATGTTTGCACAATTTTGCATGGTCAGAGTAGTCAGTTTAGGCCCACCAATTTCTTTCAGTCCATGTTTTCTTCTCAGATTGAAAAGTATGAAAAACTTTCTAACCTGGGGCTGTGCATCTGATGTCATTTATTCTGTGGCTAAATAGAAGTTGGAAAATATTTTTGAGAGTCATCTCCATCCCAGGTGACATAAGTCATGAATTGCTGAAAGAGAACAGGTAACAAGACCACAAGTGATTAACACTTCTGGTGAGATTTTCATCTAAGCCTCTGCCTGTCTACTAATTAGAAGAGAGTCATTGGAAATGATGCAAATTCAAAACATGATAGTGTAAATGCAGGGGTCAGAAACAGCCAAAAAATGTTCTAAGTAATAGTTGAAACTATCACTGATATATACTAAAAACACTAAGCACAAATATATCTGTGACTTGATCATTTCAAGAGGCTGTCAATACACAGGCCAGACAAAATGAGGGGAAGGCTTCCTCTCTGCTCAGAATCCATACAGTTAGGACCTCACATACTTAGGCCCTCCTCCCATAACTTGGTTAGAATTATAGTAATGTGTTGAAATGCATCACTCCAGGAAATATTTAATTTTATTTTTTTCTACATCATAACCAGATAATGAAATCAAAAGTGGAAATAGGGAGTTTGGAATTATCATTTAATTAGATGAACTCAATAAGGTGACTTTAAGATTACTTGACTTGAATCTTGTATACACACAATGGAAATAAAAGTGACAGCAACAGAGATGGGTCTTGGCCACATGCATGAGAATGTGAATATTGCCAAGAACTGAAGCCATCACTAGATGCCAAAATGAAAAAAATGCCACAAACATAATAGCAGAAAATACAATAACCTAAGAAAACTTATGTGAAGATGTTTTAGAACAGAACTCTCTTTCTTTACACTTAAATTACTAAGTTTCAGGCTCTTCATGATTGTGTCTTACTTATGTGTCTGTTTCTTATTAAACACTGACCAAAAACAATTTGCTGTTACCAGGGTGAAATCAGAAGCCATGGAGGATTGCATCTTTAAGGGATGTTTGTTTTTTACTGAGACAGTGTTTTCTCTGTTATACCTTTGGCTGTCCTGAAACTCATTCTATAGACCAGATTGGCTTCAAACTGACAGAGATCTTCCTGACTCTGACTCCTGTGTGATGTGATTAAAGGCATTTGACACCACCACCTGGCCCAAAGAAATGCTTCTTACTAGTTTGCTGTCTACAATTTTCTCAGTTTGCCTTCTTATATTACCCAAGACCACCTCTCCATGAGGGCAACCTCTCATTATGGATTAGTCCCTGCCATGTCAATCATCAACAAAAAAAATGTACCACACAGACATGCATACAGGCCAGCATGATGGAGGCAATTTCTCAGCTAACTTCTATCTTCCAGGTGACACTATTTTATGTCAAGTTGAAAAAAAAATCTGTCAGAAGTACTATACCCAGAACAATAATCTATATATAAAAGAGTTGATCTATTGCAACTGAAACCAAACACAAGCAGAGACAATATCTATGTACTATTATGAAACCAAGTCAAAGATCCAGACATAAATCCACACCTGATTTTTGTTAAGGAACTCAGAACTACACAATGGAAAAGATAGCATCTTCAACAAATGGTGCTGGTCACACTGGATATCTCCAGGTAGAAGAATACAAATACACTCACATTTATCAACTTGCACAAACTCAAGTCCGATTGGATCAAGGACTTCAAAATAAAACAGATACACTAAGCCTGAGAAAAGAGAAATTGTAGAATATCCTTGAACAAATGGGGACAGTTCAGTAGAGAACTTCCTGAACAGAACACCAAATATCTCAGTCACTAAGGTCAGCAAAAATGGGACCTCTGAAAATTGAAAAACTTCTATACAGCAAAAGACACTGTCAATGAGACAAAATGGCAGCCTTCAGAATGGGAGAAGATATTCACCAACTCCACTTCTAATAGACAGCTAATATCCAAAATATATGAAAAATTCAAGAAATAAGACATCAGCAAACCAAATAATCCAATCAAAAAATGAGGTACATATCTAAACAAAGAGTTCTCAACAGAGGAATTTTGAATGGATGAGACACACTTAAAGAAATGTTTAACATCCTTAGCCATTAGGGAAATGCAAAACAAACATACTCTGAGATTCCATCATACTCTTGTCAGAATGTCTAAGATCAATAACACAACTGAAAGCTAATGCCTATGAGGTTGTGGAGCAAGAGGAACAGAACACTCCTTCATTGCTGGTGAGAGTGCAAACTTGTACAGCCATTATTGAAAGCAATAAGGCCATTCCTTAGGATATTGGAAATTGATCTATGTCAAGAACCAGTTATGCCCCTTCTGGGCATATACCCCAAGAACATTCCATCCTACCAGTAGGATGCTTGCTCAACTATGTTTGATAGCAGCTTTGTCATAATGACCAGGAAATTGGAAAACAACTTTGATGCCTCTCACTGAAAGAATGGTTAAATAAATTGTGGTACATTCACACAACTCAGCTATTAAAGAAATGACTACATGACTTTTGCACACATTGATGAAACTAGAGAAAATCATTCTGACTGAAATAACCGAGTCCCAGAGAGACAATCTCTGGCATGTACTCACTTAGAAGTAGTTATTAATGTTAAGATGAGGACAAAGGTCTGCAATCCACAGATCTAGAGAGACTGTAAAACAAGCAGAGGCCCTGTTGTAACCTTGTGATCTCCCTGGTTGAAGGGAGGTGCAACAGACAGCATGGTTGGACTCGGGGAGGATGAGTCCAGTCCATGAGAGAAGGGAAGTCCAGTTGTGGGGAGAGGTATGGAAAGAGGGTGTGTGTGGAGGGACAGCAGGAAGTAGGGGTAATTGAGGGGTGATCTGGGGACTAAGGGCAGTGGAAACTCACCTCTAGCCTCTAGCAATGGGAGATGAAGATCCTGAAAGGGCCATCATTGTAGCCAGTGACACTCCCAGTGGAGGACTGGGATACCACCACAGCCACAAAACCTTCGACCTATAACTTATCCTCCCTACAGGACAAACTGGGAAAATCGAAGGGCTGAGCCCCATGCCAAGGGAGAAAATCTGTGGGGCTATCCTAGAGCTAAGAATGAGTCAAGCTGGCCTTGAACCCCACATTCTCACCCTGAGGTTGGTAGGAGTTTGGGTGCTCCTCATTTTTTAACCCTGGCCAGAACCCACATAAATTTTAAGTATTTCCTGCTACACAGAAGGTCTTTAGCAAAGGAATTTGGCTTGATTGGTGTTATGTGAGCTGTAGCTTGAAACATAGGGATGAGTCCATATACTGATTAGGAGCCTTCTTTTTCACTGTGGAACCACACCTTTTGCAGAAGGTGCCCTTGTAAATCTTGCTGTTTAGAGGAGCTCCACATGCAAATGAGGCTACTCCCATATCCTTTTCTTAAGGAATGTACTCCAAACCTGGGTACCAAAGACCTCCCTCGCCTGTACACTATAAATGTAACTACACTTGCTTTAATAAATGAGAGATATGCTCCTCTGACAGCTTCTCCTGAGAGTCTGGTTTGCTCTTCAATGCTCTTAGTACTCAGATGTGGGACCCACCAGGATGACTTATACACATGTCTTGCCATTTTCTACCCAGGTACTTAGCTGTTGGCTGATGGAAGGATATGTAGTTGGAGGAGAGGGAGGATGGGGAGAGCTGCGAGGAATAGATGGAGAGTGGAAAGCATGCTAATATGTATTATAGGAAAGAAGAAAATAAATTAAAATATGTATAAGTGAAACTTAAATAAAAAAGAGTTGGGAAGAGGTGGCACTAGCCTTTCATCCCAGCCCTCAGGAGGCAGAGGCTGGCAAACCTCTGTGAGTTTGAGGATAGTCTTGTGTACAGTATGAATTGTAGGACATCCAGAGTTACAACAGAGAAACCCTGCCTTGAAAAAAAAACAAAATCAAAAAGGCAAGCAAAAAGAATTAGTAATAAAGATGGCTCAGCAATTTAGAACACTGAACATTTTTTTAGCGGAAACTTTTCCATTTGGAGATCCAATATACTACCTAATAATCTGTTGTAATGCCAATCCCAGGGCATCTGATGCCCTCTTCTGTCTTCTGATATATTGCACACATACACATGCTGGCAAACACTCAGATAACTAAAGTAAAACTAAAGGCTAAAGTAAAACAACAATGAAAACAATGGAATTCTTTATACTAAGGTCACAGCTCTGAAACAAACAGAACTACGTTCTTTCTGGTACACCATGATGGCAGCTGTGACTTTCTTTTTATGCAGTCTGATCAGAAGTAAAGGCTGCCTAGTTGTGACATTAGAAAAACTCAGCATAGCTGTCTATCTAAAAACTGCATCAATACTGTTCATAGGTAACTTTACATTTGTTTTCTCTACTTGTACCCTTTGTATTTGTGAGAATTGTGGCACTGGTACTTCTATGTCTTAGTTCATGTATCATGATTACCAGTTAGCATTGGCTCCCAATAAATCTAATTTTACATCATCACTTTACTTGACTTTCAGCTCAGAATTTTTGGCATAAGTCATTCCCTACCAGAGCCATTTCTTTCCATCAGTTCCATAATGTTACATATTCTGTTGCATAACTTTGAGGTATGAATGCCCTCAAATATCTCTGCTGCTACACTTTAACCATGTTCAGCAGAGGACTTGGTAACTGCTTAGGAATAAGCAACAATATGTCCAGACTCCTCAGAATGCACATGCTTCCTTTGGGGAGGAAAATAATTTCTTCGGAAATGATTCCCATGCTCTCCTTCCCAGCTTTTCTATCTTTGCTATTGTTATGGTTATTCTTGGGAGTAAAACTGACTACATCTGGAATTAGCAAAAACTCAATCAGGTAGACACATGGAAGGGATTTTTTATCTAAATTAAATCATTTGGCATGGGAAGATCCACTTTAAATTAAGATATTTTGATGAGGCAAGATCCACCTTTAATCTGATGCCACACCTTCTACTACCAGTCTATATACAAGATTGATTGTATCAGGTTTGGTCATCCAGCAACCCTTGATAATTACTGCTGTTTTTTTTCACCTTAGCACTCAGAAAGATGTGCTGGCTAACAATATGCTCGCATAAGGCATTGTTCCTTCCTCCATTTCTATCTAAATATTCAAGTTACCATGGAGACTACACTTTACCTTATTATTCCTTTGTATAGAGATCTACATGAATTTCAGGAAGAAAGCTCCTACAGGAATGGAGCCATCATCCAGCCACCTGGTGGAAGAAGAACCTAATATCATATTTGTGAACTGGTTCCTGCTTTTCTTTCAGGGTTATCTGATGTCCCCTGCCAACTCGGTTTAAAAAAAATGAAGTCAACTGGTTCCTGCTTTTCTTTCAGGGTTATCTGATGTCCCCTGCCAACTCGGTTTAAAAAAAATGAAGTCAATTCACCAGACCTCAGTGTGAAGCGTGGGGAGAAAATATCCTGTTCCCTAAATCTCTCTTTAATAGTTAATTTTCTGTGTACACTTCTTTCTGTGGCACAAGATGTTTCCTAGGGAAAGTGGCTACTGAGCACAGGCAGAGAGAAGAGTCAGCTATTGGAAGTCACGCTTAAGTGCTACAGAAATGCACATCTCTGAAGATTTAGGGAAAATCTGGGACTGGAGTGGAAGCATGGACTAGGTTCCACTGTGCAGTTTCCCTTGAGCAAACATATCCTAAGGGAGGTGCTCCTGTCACTCATGTCTCACTAGCCAATCAGCGCCTTCAGGCGACCCGCCAGTAAGAAGAGGTGGAGAGATCCTTTAGATGCCTTGCTGCAGGCTCAAAGCCATGGCTGATCCGTTTTGGTGTGTTTTGCTGTGAGCATTTCTACCAAGAATTGTGAGAAGAGCACTTTCAGTCTCTGAAGCCGCTGTCCCAAATGGGGATTAGCTGAAGACTGAGATGCGGGAGCTGGGGTGGTGGGTCCTCTGTGGATAGCATTGCAAACTTGCAGCCAACAAGGCTTCAGGTTAGGTCCCTGAAACTCCCTGGACGTGGCAGAAATGGCTTACTAATTTCTCTCTGCAGGCCAAATAGGAGCAAAATATTGAGAGCAGGGCACTGTGTGTAGAAATATCCTTACACTCCACAGCACCATGCTTTTGGTGCATCTGATTTATGCATGTTTCCAAAGTCAGAGTGGCCTAGATTGCCTGGTATCTTTTAGAATTTCAACACTTCTCATTCAATGTTTAGGTGGAAAATCCATTTGCAGTTAATTTTGTGGTCATTGTGAATGGCTTCTCAGGTGTTGGGTAGCACTTCTTTGCCAAGCTGTGATGTAAAGCAATAAAATTAATTATGTAAGGATTTTCAAATGCTTAGGAGATAGTCACACAAAGTAAAATTTAGCAAAGGCAGGCTGCCTCTAATACACCATAATGTAAAAAGTGTGCTAACCAGGCCAGTTAGAGATTAGGATGCTAGGATCCACATGTTTATTCACCAGGACTGTCCACACATTTGACTCCAATCTATAATATAAAAGAAAACCTTGTTTTACAGGCAGCCATCCTGTCCAAGAATAGGCCTCTAAGAAACTGCTCAATGGGTCATTACATGGTCACCATCAACATTATATCCTGATGTACCATAAAGATCCAATTTTCTTCATGAGGACAGCACAGTTCTGCCAGATGAGCAAGATGACCCCGGGTGACATTTTTTTTGAAAAGACAAAACACTGGTGTCTTGAGTGCTGGCCTGACCAAGCCAGGCTTTCTGCGAGGCCCTCATGGAGAAGTGCTGCAGAAGTTTATTTTTGGTTATGTTTAAAAAGGTTGTTTTGTAGTTTGATGCAAGAAGTGCTTGCTAGGCCTTGACATTTTTTATGGTCTGCAGTTGTTGGCTTTATGTAAAGATGTTTGAATCCTCATGTTCACATATGCTTCTAATAGAACACCTAAGGATCTTCTTTGTCAATTAAAACCCCTGAGAATAGGGGGTCAGGATTTATGGTGGTTGCCTTGATACGTTGTTCCCTCTCTGAAGTCTAGCAGTGCTTGCACCTTTGAGAAATACCTCCTTGTCTGCTTGGTGATCTACACAGTAGGTATCCACTACAAAGAAAGAACACAGCTCCTTCTCAATCTGAGCAACTTTCTTAGCAGAGCCAGTAGCAGCCTAGGGCCTAGAACATGGGAGAATTTCCTAAGCCTCTGATTTATAGAGAAGGAAACCATGGCTCCTTTTCTAAAGGCATGGATATGCTTATGAGAGCTGCTAATAGTCTGGGGTGAGTGCCTTGGGGGTTTGCTTCAGATAATGAGAAGACAACACTTCTCTCCACTTGGAGCTATGATTACCAGTTCCATGATCACTGTGAGCTTCATCATTATTGTTCTTGAGATACTTGTGTTTCTCTTATTCAGCAATGTTTGGTCTTTCTCCTCCTGAGTTTGTCTCATTGATGATAATTTCTGTTGACTTCATAGAAGTCTCATTTCCTTTCATTTTTCCCCTGGAAGTAATATACAAGATGCTATTCTTCTCAAGAAGCTTGCTTGGTATATCATAGACATAGACCTTAGACATAGGTTAGGTCTTGTGCAAGACCCCATTACTCCAGGTTTATGTTTCTTGTTTTCTGCTTTTCCAATTTCCTCCTTCCCCTATACCACCCCCTTAAACCCTGTCACTGAAGAATAACCTGCTGTTGTAGGTGACTGGTGTATTTAAACAATAATTCTGGAAATATCTTTTCAGAGTTAATCTCCCATCAACCTAAGTGGCTAGGCTTGCAATGTCCCGTCTTTCCTTTGTTCAAGTATAACCTGGGGCCTGAATCTAAAAGGGACTTAATGATGATGTAATATCTGTATCTGAAAATGTGTTCTAGGCTGAGCTTTTTGGGCACTGACCAGAATTGGCTGCATGCAATTAAAGGCATAATATAATTATTATTCTCTCAATTGTGTGGAGTATTTTCTTCCTGAGAAAGCATATAGGTTCCAGAAGTGCATTTCAAAACTTTTAAATAATTGTATCAGATACAAGCTTTCTTATGTTGAGTCATGTGGCCTTGATAATAGTCTGCATCTCCACAAGGAAACACACTTGCTGTCCTCTTGATTATACTTCCTTAAAATTACCCATTAGAATCACAGAGTCAATTGTCCATTGCAGAAACAGGAGAAAGATTTACAGATAGAGCATGACTTCTTCCTTCAGAGCAGAATGGCATAAATTGGTTATTGTGTACACTTCTGGGCAAACAGATTAGGCAGTAGCTATGTCACTGGATGATTTTCAGTTAGTCAGCTGCAGTGATCATCATTATGAAGAAGAGTCTGTTTGGGGCAGGATGAGTGATTTTGAAATTTCCCAGCATGTATTCATTCATGTCATGTGAATGAAGTCAGACCAGATTGATGTGTGTACAGTTTGGGGAGGTTAACATGTACCAACTAGTATTGAATTTCCAATTAGAGAACTCTCCTATGCAGACATGTGCAATCCTCTCTGACTCACTTAAGTTAGCTCAGAGGTGTGAGACATGGACTATTGGATGTTACTGTGTGTCAAGATTTAGATCTCCACAGTTAACATTGTGCATAGGCCAAGAAGGTCAATCAGTATTAATAGCATTCACTGTACCGGGGGAGGGCCTACTCTTTCTCAGGATCAGTATGCCTATGTGTTTTTTCAATTATAGTTATCTATTTTAAAAGAAAATTTTGGAATATTGGCATCACTTGTTCAATTTCATTTTCTTTTCTTCTTCCTTTCTTCTTTTTATTTTCCAAGACAAGATTACTCTTTTATAACTCTGGCATTGAACTCAGAGAGATCCTACTGACTCTGCCTCATAAGAGCTGGGTTTAAAAGCATGCATTACCACTGACTGGCAAATTTCATTTTCTTTAATTCATTACTGCTCTAATATCCATTTGTTTCTGTTCTCCACTCTTACCCTGTCATTAAAATAATCTTATTCATCCAAACGGTGGTGGCACATTCTTTAATCCCAAAACTCATAATTGTGGCTGGTGTGGCTGAAAAGAAAAAGTATTCTACTCAACTTTTGAATAAGCACATCACAATCAACTCCTTTCTACCAGTTTCTAAACTATTTGTAACATGCATAAGACAAATTAGAATGTGGAATGCAGTGCTCAGAACATCTAGAATTAAAGCCTTGTCTATCTACTGTCTAAGCGAGCAGTCTATGAGCTCACAGAGAATGGCGCACCGTACACAGGGCCTTCCTGGACCTTAACCAGTTCCTCTGTGTATATATAATAATGATTAGCATAGTATTTTTATGGAGACTCCTGACTTTGAGACCGAGTGTGCTTCTGACTTTGTACCTACCCTGGGACTCGTTTCCTCCCTTTGGGTTCCCAATCTCAATGTGATAGCTTTGATTTATTTTGTTTTATACTTTTACATTTGCTTATTGTCTCTTAGAAATTGTTCTCTAATAATGAGAGGCAGAAAGACAGTGGATTTGGAGGAGACGTGAAATTGAGATGAAGTGGAATGAGAACAGGGAGGGGAAATTATGATCAGGACATATTTAGGAGAAAATTATTTTCAATAAAAGAGAAAGAATATGAAAAAAGAATACTCTTTTACTTCTAAAAAACTATTATCCGATTATTGAGAGATCCTTCTATAGAAGATTTATGCTAGGAATGATGGTCCAAAGGCACTGGATTACATATATATGAGTAATAATTAACAACTCAATATGTATTGCACATTTTTGTGTATTTAGTGATTTGAGAACAGCTGATTTTCCAAATGAAACTCCATCATAAACAGTGAAAATAAATCAAAAATGTATTCATGTTTTAAAAATTTAGGGTTTTTATTAGTCAGGCCTTAGTTTGGCAGTTACTTTTCAAACCTTCTCATTGAAGGAGGAACTATTGTCCTGTTTGTGATCTGGTTCCTGCTTTTCTTTCAGGGTTGGCTGAAGTTCCCCTGCATACTAGGTCAAAAGTACCTGCTGTTCACTTAAAGCCATGGGAGAAAAACACTTTTTCACTAAAATCTCTCATTAATTGGTATTATTCTGGGCACACTTCCACCTGTGGTGGTGGTGGGGGATCAGTCCACTGCAACTTTAGTAAAGAACAATGCCAGCTATCCAACTTATGTGCATGAGGAGGGAGGGGAAGTGCCTACTGAGTGTAGGAAGACTAGATGGCCCAGCTTTTAGAGGTCAATGGCAAGTGCTAGTGAAAACAAATCATCATTGCAGATCTAGAGAAAGTCCCTTCCTAGAGTGATACAATGGCCAGGAACCACTGTTCTGTGACCCTTCAGTGCTCTGTGATCCTAAGGTATTTGCTTTTGCCACTCCAGCCTCACTAACAAATCAAGGATTCCAGTCTGGTCCACAGTCAGAACAGGCAGAGGTGTTTTCCAAAAAATATGCTGCAGCCTAGTTTTAGTAGGTGACAGTGGTTCCCTGTGCTGTGGGCTATTCTGTTGCATCTTGTGAGGTACACAAGGTCAAGCTCAGAAGCCACTGCATGGTGAGAGAGGGTCTACCATTCCAGTGAGGGAGGAGTTGCCATTAGAGACCTTGGTGCAAGTGTGGTTCGTTCTCCCCTGTGTTGAGTGGGAATCTGCAGCCAAATTCTGTGTCCTTTGAGTTCATGTGTGGTCCTTACAACTCCATAGATGAAGGTGGAAGTGTCTGAGTAACTTCCCTCTGTGGGCTACATCTTCACAGAGCTTTGGGAACAGGGGACTGTATGTAGAAACATTGATGCTGATGTCACCATTCTATAGTGAACCCATCAAAGGCAGATTGCAAGACTTAACATTTAGGTTTAAGATTTATTTGTAGTTAAAGAAGGCAGGTTGCAAGACTTAACATTTGGATTTAAGGTCCATTTTTAGTTAAATTTGTGGAAGTTTTAATTAGCATCTCATGTGTTGGGTAGCAATCCACTATTAAGCTGTGATGCAAAGAGTAGAAACGATGATACAGCTTTGTAGGTAATAAGTCACACAAAGAATTTAGCTAAGGCAGGCTGCCTCTTAAATACTCCCAGAATAAGTAGATGCTGACCAGGCCTGTTAGAAATTAGCTTGCTAGGATGTAAATGTTTGTTCACCAGAATTAACCAGAAATTAGGCTGGAAACCATAACAAAAGAGAATCTCATTTTCATGCAGCCACTATGTCCATCCACATATCAACAAACAAGCCTCTAAGTGGTTGCTCAATGGGACATTCCATAGTCACAACCAACAATATGCCACAGTGTGCCATAAAATTCAAGTTTTCTGCTTAGAATAGTTCTGCCAGAAGGGAACACAAACCCTTGTGATCATCATTTGCAAAAATAAAAATACTGGTATATTTGGGACTTGCTTGATCAAGGAAGCCAGCCCCTGAGGCCTCCCAGTATAGAGAAGGAACTTAATTCGTTCACCAACCTAGATACATGCTTAGCAGAACCAGTTACAGTCTGGGGTTTATGCTGTGGTAGCTTTGCTTAAACCCAGGTGTGACAAATAAGCAGATCTCTTTCTCTAAAACTAGACATATGCTTTGGACAACTGGTAATGGTATGAGGACAATGCCTTCAGGGAGGGGTATTTCAGATCCCGATTTTTCAATCCTTCCCACCACATAGGCCTGTGGTTATCAGTCCCAAGTCCACTGTGAGCTTGGTCAGTAATGTTCTTGAGATACCCTCACTATGTCATTGCAGCATTCTTAAGTTAGACTCCTTCTGAGTTTGTCCCATTCTATGATAGTTCCTGCTGATTCACAAATGTCCCTCTTTGCTTCCTTTTTACCCTTTAAGCAGTATACAAGATGCTATTCTTCTTCAGAAGCTTGCTTGGAATAAGACATAGCTTTGAATAGGACACCTGATCCCAGGCTTTATTTTTACTATGTTCTACTTTTCCTAGATTTCTCTTCCCCTTTCACATCCACTTTAGGTCCTTGTCAGTGGAGAATGACCTGCTGTTTCAGAAGACTGTTGTAATTAAAAAATATTTCTGGGAATATATTTGCTGTGTAAATCTCCCATCTATATAAGTGCCTAGACTTGATGTCTTCTGTCCCTGTTTACTGTGTTCAAAGTGCACAATAGAGCCTGAAACTCCCCCAAAGAAAAACTTAGAAATTTCAGTGTATGTGTATTATGAAATAAGTTCTCATTTGTCTTCTCTTTGAGCAGTAGCTGGAGCTGGATGCATGCCATTATATAATGTGACTATTTTTAAATTTATTTCTAGAGTAGAGTGATTTCTCTCTAGGAATGCATATTAATTCTAGAAATGATGTACCTACAGCCCTTCAGAAAAAATATTTCTGAGACAAGTTCTCTTATGTTGACTCAGGAGCATTGCCTTTCTGCCAGTTTGTAGCTCCAAAGTGCAATGATCTTGCTTTCCTGCTGAATAAGTTCCTAAATTTTGAATTACAGGGCTGTACCAGCACAGAATTTTAATATTAACCCTTTGAGTCACATAGTAATCTGTCCTTTGCAGTCAGAATTTAAGGATTTCCATGTGGATTATAACTTCTCTTTTCAGACTATTATAGGAAAAAAGGTTAATATGTAATCTGTTGGGTGAAACAGATTTGGCAATAACTAGATATTGGACTGAAGTTTAAGTCAGCCAGCTGCAGGTGACATCATTGTGAAGAGGCAGGGTGAATCATTTTATAATTTTCCAGCATGCATTAGTCCCGGAATGTGAATGAAGTCAGTCCAGATTGGTTAGTATACAATTTTAGGAGCTTAGCTTGCACCAGAGAGTATTGAATTTTCAATATGGGAACTCTCTTATGCTTATATGTTGATTCCTGGTTGACACAATTAAGTCTTATCAAAGGTTAGAGACACAGGCCATGGGCTGCAGCTGTTTTGTGTGAAGTGTCAATCTCAGCAGCTAATATTGTGCATAGGACTAAAGTCAATCAAGATTTTAATAATGGCATACTCTATACCAGGGATGGGTCTAATCTTTTGCAAAGTCAATATAGCTAAGTGTGTTTTTAATTATATTTCTTTTAATAGAGTCAGTTACTGGTATCACTTTTAAAACTTCATTTTCTTTAATGTATCAATGCTCCAATCTCTATTTGTTTCTATTCTTCAATGTTTCCCAGTTATCAAGAACTTTGTTCCATTTTTGTCAAATGATACTTATTCATTTGTCTTTATAGGAATGACTCCTGTAGCCCAGACTTGCCTCACTCTATGTAATTTTGAATTTCTTTGAACACCTAATGCTGCCTCTCACACTGAGTACTTGGGCATGTACTGTAGCTTCTTTCAGCAGGATAAAGAGTGCAGTTAATGAGTGACTTCCAACCCCTCTGGATTTTATTGGAGACTTATACATGAATAGGGACCTGTTTTAAGATCTGACTTCAGTGGCCAATTTTGTATCTGATGTACTCACATCACAGAAAGGGAGGACAGGTAGGAGGGTGAGAGCTTTTCTACTTTGGCAACTGTTGGGAATACCTATGAATAGTCAAGTATATACTTTTGTTGATTGATAAATGTTCTGACTGGCCATATTTGAGTTTCATAGAAAAAAGCAATCAAGAATCTGAATAAAAATTGAACTTATCAAAAAATCAAATTATTGGTGTTAGACCATTTCAAACAAATGGAAAGTATGGGGGTAAACTTGTGTGTGCTATGCACATAAGACCATTATTTTTTCTG
>JAMJFZ010000869.1:0-59030 GCA_026225945.1 Cricetomys ansorgei
CCCTTTGGCCTGTGCTGACCAGGCGTGGTCAGGGTTTGGGAGCCACGCCATTCCCACATACATTCTAGACAGCGGCCTTAGCTGTACAGGCCTAGCTCTCTTTGTCATCCCACATGTGTAAGGAAGGAGTAGGGCTCTTGGCCCCTCCACTCCTTTCCCAGAGAACAAGAAGGGCCTATAGAGTGTGGACTTCTCCCCAGCAGGGATGGCTTCAGATGTTGTGGCGGCCCTCCAGGCCCAACAAAGGCAGTTTTTCGCTTTCAACTTTGGAAACTCAATGTTCTTATTTATTCCTTTCTGGGCTTGGAAAGAACAATGAGAAGGAGATCTTGTTTCTTCCCTAAGTCTTGGGTGGGGGGGAGAGCAGCAGCATATGGGGGAGGAGTCTGGGCCAGCAGAGGCTAACAGATATTTTTAGAGACATGGGAATTAAATAAGCAGGGAACTTCTGGGGCCTCAAACCAGTTTGTTTCCATCCTAATTCTAAAAGGCCAATTGGGGTGGTGGAGTCAGAAGCTAAAGAGATCAGGAACAGCAAAGATTCTAAAGAAGGGAAGAGACGGAGTAGTGCTCTCTTGTCACTTTGTGCTGTCGCCTACTCCCTTTCCCTTTACCAAGCGAGGGTGACTAGCCTATGTACTTGCAACCAGTACCCCTTTTCAGCCTAGGGCACAGGGAAGAGGCAAGGGCAGGGGTGAAGTTCCTCTGCAGTTCCTGAAGTTCCAAAGCTCCTTTGCTGCTGGTTCTGACAGTGGGGGAGAAGTCAGATCTAAAATAAGATTTTTCAGTTATCTTCAAGCTTCTAATAACTCGGCTCTTCCTCCTCCTCTTCTTTTTTTTTTTTTTCAAGACAGGGTTTCTCTGCTGTAACTCTGGCTGTTCTGGAACTCACTCTGTAGACCAGGCTGGCCTTGAACTCACAGAGAGCCTCCTGCCTCTGCCTCCTGAGTGCTGGGATTAAAGGTGTGCAGATCATAAACATGGTATCTGTTGGAAGCCTCACTCAAAAGGCCTTTCACTATAGCTTGGGGGTAAGATACAGAGAAATGGAAAAGGGAGAAGCCTGGGAGACCAAGCCAGTCAGAAGATGGCATATGGTGCTGCTGGAGTACTCCTTAACTACTGAGGCTCAGTGCTCATTTCCACACCAGCAACGCTACTTCCAAGAAAGTTCTCTGAGACCTACATTTTAAAAAAAAGTAAAATGAAAACACGTTGTAAGATGTCCAAGAATCATAAACTACTCTGATGGAATAGGAACAAAGACAGTACTTAGAAGGATGATACAGGAAACTGTTAAATAGACTATTTAAAAAAATAACAAGGTCATATGCTTAATAAATCTTACTTTTTGGCCTCAGGAAAGTATATACCGACATACCCTAATAGTTTACATAAATTTTGGTATGAAGTGATTGTTATCTCCAAGTAGTAAGGCAACCGCTTTCTGCTTCCCAAAACTTTCACCATGAACCTATTTTTCTTCTGTCATCAGGGGAAGCCCTATTTCTCCAGCGTCATTGCTCTGGGCAATGCTACCTCTGCCTGGGACACTGGCCCTGCTGAGCAGCCTCCATCTTCACAGCCCAGATTATTCTTCATCTGTTCCTACCTGGGAAGCTGCAGAGTTTGCCAGCTGACTGCTAGGTTGGTTCCTGCCATAGGTAAAGAGAGAGAGTGGTCGTCCCTGTCTACCTATCTTACAGCTTACACACTACCTCAGGACAGCTAAGTTTTTTGTTGTTTGTTTTTTGTTCTTGTTTTGTTTTTTTGGCTAGACTGAGTTCCTGGAAAAGCAAGGACTCTTTTCCATCTTTATTTTCCCAGCTTTAAGCTTCAAGGCACACAGCAAAGCAGCACCATGTGAGGATGAGTGTGATGTCTGATGGTTCCCAATGCTATAAGGCAGAGCCCTCAGGAAACAGGCAGGGAGAAGCAAAGGACACCAGCGCTCCTTGGCCCTGGAATGAGGACAGCTCTAGGCCCCAGGTCTCTGCTGTTATTTCTCAAAGCTTTTGGAGTATCAGTAGCAGGACCTGTCCAGGCCATCACAAGGGTATTATTGTTGGTCCCAAGTAGGTGAATGGGCTCTTTAGTAAAGGGCTCATTCATCAGAGGAGATTAGATAAACTGCCTCCTCCAACAGCAAGTAACTCCTAGGCTTCTAACCAGAAGGGCTTGCAATTTCAACTGCTGATGAAAAGGCTGAAGCAAGTAACAGACAGGTGCATTAAATTCAGGATGCAAAAAATACAGAAATCACTGGGGCTGGCATGACATATTTGATTCACACATACTAACATACAACTTGCCAAGGACACAGAAAGAGCTATACAGACCCACAGCAATAACATGACCCTCACAGGACCAAACAAGGACAGGGGCAGCACAGACAGTGGAGCTGTCACTGACAGCTCACTCACAGTGGGAGACCAGCATACATAACAGCATGCAGACTCTTCCTGACACATATGGAAAGCCTCCAGATACTCACAGCTGATGTAAAGGCTTTGTTAATTCCCTACTGAAAGCTTTATAAAAATGATCATCAAGGTATAAACTCTAAAGGACAAACAACGAAGGAGGACAACAGAAGGCATAAGAAATCTGTTAAGATTTGGAACAGAGTGATTGGGAAGTAGAGGCGGGATGGGAGGTCCATCTGGAGGGCAGCCAGGAGGAAGCAGGCTCATGCTGCCACAAAATATTAGAAAGCCATTGCTCTGAAGGCCCTAGGTAGACACATCAGAGGGCTACTCCCTGAAAGGTTCTAATGTGAGAACAGCATATACAGCGCAAAGAAAGTCTGTACCCTGAAAGTCAAAACCCCACCCCAAGTCCCTCTGTTGAACAAATACATCCTTATGCTGGAGCTGAGCGGGCTCAATTTGGGAAAACGGACCTGCTCTGGAAAAAAGTGCAGGCTGGAGCACTCATGGTTGTTGGTTTGTCTGTCTTTCCCTTCCCTCTCTCTTTTCTTCCTCTTCATTTGTTTATCTGTTTATTTATTTATTTTTAAGGCAACCTTAGCTGGCCTGGAACTCACAAAGATTTAAAAGATCTCTTGAGACTATCATTCTTCAAACAATGGATGCCAGGTGCTTATCTCGGGGGGACATTCAAGATCTTCCAAAGAAGCCAAGGCTCACAGTCCTCCTCAGGCGGTACTGTAGGTAAATGGGCCTGTGTGCACCCTGTATGCATTTATAGGCTAAGGGCCATGTTATAGTATGCCTTTTTCTTTTAGACATAACATGTTAACTCTATGTACATCTTGGAATAGTGTCTAGGTCTAGTAACCATGGCAACTAATTGAGAATAGAGAGGTCACTGAGGCTACAAATACTCCCTAGCAGATAGAGGGGTGGGTCAAAGTACTTTCACCAGAGAGTCTAGCCATCACTCCCTCCTGCCCTCCCCTAGCTGCAAGTGATCATGAGTGATACTAGAGCACACAAGAAGTGTGTGGAAAAGGAGACTATGGGGTGGGACTCTGTAATACTGCTGGTGTTTGGGAGTCACCCATGCGCCTGTAAGTAACCACTCCTAAGTGCTCCCTAAGTAAGCACAATAAAGTTATTGGTTTGCCAAGCTGGATTTAGTGGCATCATCCTTTGATATGTTGTTGGTGCGCTATTTAAGGTGAATAGATATTTGTTCAAATCTACCAGGAAATTAATGCAACAGGCTGCTACTAATTTGGAAAAAACCTAAGGCCAAAGCCAATAGAAAGGGAACTGGAAAAGCAAAGAGACAAGGCAAGTTAGAAAAGAAAAGGGATAAATCTTTAAAATAACTGAAATAATTTAAAAGAACTACATCCTGGAAACATGACACACAGAAAACAAAATGTATGTAACAAAGGTAGGAGTGGGGCATTCTCAGGTACAAGATGGCAAAGCAGAAAAACAGTAGCTCCAGAGGGAAAGACCAGGGACAAAACCCAGAGAATCCAAACAGGTGTGGTGGCACATACCTTTAATTCTAGCACTCAGACAGAGTTTGGCCACACACATACACACACAGAAAAAAAAGCACAGAATTCCCAAGGAGACTGGCACACAAAACAGCCTCCGTTAGGATATCATTTTCATGCTAAAGGCTCACCGGCTTCCAGTTTGATGAAAGAAAACACAGGTTCTAGCTACTGCAGAGCTCAAGGAATAAACAGAAGTTCTTGAGTCTTTGTAAATGAACTGGATTTTCCTCTTAGAACTTCTGGAGCTTCTCTTTATTCCTCGAGTTCTGAAATAGCTAGAACCTGTGTTCATTTACAAAGGCTCAGGAACCAAACCTTTGTATGCAAAGTTTCAACAGTAGTGGTAAGGAATAAAAGAAGGAACCCCTTCAGAATTCCAAATGACTTCCAACTTTATACTCTGGTAGTGATCATGCATAGCCAGTGGCCTGTCCAGAGTGTGGGCTTCATACAGTGCTCTCAGAGCAGCAAAGCCTCAAATATGTTTCTAAGGAGACTGCCCAAATGAAAACCCGAACAAAGAGATGGGCACCTGCCAAACTGGGAAGAGGGAAGTTCCCCAGAGTGGTTGAGAGTCCAGACCAAAAACTACACAGCAGGCCAAAGAACCAGGCCACACTGGAACCCAGGGGTAGAAGGCCCTATGTGGGGAGCTACCACCACAACAAAGACTACTCTACAATTATACATAAAAAAAGGGATGACATTTCCCCATGGCTGCTTCAATGTGCCTTTCTACATGTTGCACTAATATAACGATCCAGCTGGAGGAGGCTATGATGAGGTGTGACAATGCAAGTGGCCTACTACTCACATTTGATGTGTATGCAAGGAGGCTAGGCAGCTGAAAAAAAACTAAATCTTATTTTATGTTGCATAAAATCAATACATAGTATCTCCTGAAACTAAAGTAGTAGTGTCAACAAATGCAGAAGACTGGCAGTATGGCGCCTGCCTGACTTGGGAACTCCTGAATTTCATCCCTAGCACCAAACATAGAATCATACGACTCTTCCAGAGAGCAGCAGTAAGTACTAAAACAACCTCAGCTAGAGCGGTTGGAAACAGCCTTTTCAGAAGCAGAACTTAGGCATAAAGGAGGGCCAAGGAAGACGGTGTCCTCTGTGCTATAATCTTGTAGCAACTGAAGCAAACTTTTAAAACTATGTAAATACAATTTTTGGAGAAATAATTAAAGTCTGTTTAAAGTCTTTAAAATTCCTATCTGGCTCACTGTCAGCTTTCACATGTATCAAAACTAAAGACCAATGGTAGAGAGAAAAAAAAAAAGGGTATATATAACATAACATACTCTCCCTAAAATCCTACAATCTCCTGACCCACTGCTGCTATGATGAGAAATTAAGACAATTTTCTAAGGGTAGGGGGCCAGGGCCCAGGCATCAGATCAGGCTGGCACTTCTTTCATGTGTGTCAAGCATCGTGCTCTCACACTGTCAAATCCTCTCCCTTGTCTGTACTCCTGAAGGAGTTAGAGGACAAAGCCAAGCAGCTTCCAAGGCTGCTTCACAATCTAGGTACTTGGCTTTAGGTAAATAAAATGTTCAAATCAAATGAATGGTTGTGTTCTAAATTTAGGAAGCCAGGAAAGGTTAACAATAAATGGAGTAGAGCAGTAAGGTCCAAATGACCACTAATTTATGCAAAGTCTGGATGTCCATTTCCTCAAAGGTACCTGTTCTCTATGGTGGATCTCAGTCTTCCTTTGTCCCTTTAAACCACTGTACAGGCTGCCAGAGGACAGCCTCCAAAACATATCTGTCAACTCTGTGAAAGTAATGCACACACCCTCATTTGTCCCTTCTGTGGGTGACAGACAATGGAGACAATCTACCCTGGTCTGGCCAGTTCTGCTTTCCTCATTTACAGGACCCACAGAAAAACAGGACAAGGGAACGTCCCAGCAGGCAGACCAGGTGTCTGTCTTTCCCTATATGTCCTCTAAAGAAAGAGAAAGAGTTAGCAACCTCAAGAGCCAACATTTTCTCTTTCTCCTCTGCCCAGTAGAGCCATCTATCCCAATGAGCCTAAAGAAGAGAACATGGATGAAATGCCTGGTCAACATGCCCATAACAACTTTCCAGGCCAGATTAGTCTAAACTTTGAGGAATGTACTATGCTCTCCGGAGCCAAGGCAATGAGAGACATGAGCTATGGCTTATATCTCCCTTCTTTCACTTCTGCATTGATCATTGAGGCAATATAGTCTAAGCACCTAAATCTGGCTTCTATTATGTTGTCAGCTATATGCCCTGTGGATGGACAGCCACCTTACCACTAGTGAATACTCTGACAAGAGACAAGGGCAATCTTTGGGTGAGCTCAGGAAAAGAATGACTTGCCACACAGGAAATTGTGGGATGCAGAAACAGATTGAAGCTCAGAAGTAAGTTCACTAGAGAAGGAACAGAAGTGGCAAATCATCTCTTTACGACCCTTTTGCTTAACAGGACAGTCTGCTTTAAGAGGCTGGCTAGAAGTGGGGCGTAGCTTGGTAGTGCACAAAGTTCTTCAAGTCCCTACTGCTTTGGGTATGTCTGTCCTCCTCTATCTACTTTAATCCTGTCTCTACCTTAGTGTAGCAGGTGTGGCCTACATTTCACATTTGAGAAGTAAACACAACACTAGGATCACCACTAGGATGACCAACTCTAAAGGACAAAAAGTGGCCTCCTTGTAGTAGGTCTGGACTGACTGACGCAGCAGACAGTGCTGCATCTTCCACTATGGGCTCTCCCACTGGCTAAGCTGAACTGTGAGGCTGTCTCTGATTAACCCATCTGCAGGGGCTGGCTCTCCAGGTCCTTCCTACACAAAGACCACCTGATACTGCCCCCACATAGGGTTGGTGGTCCCCTTCTCTTTCCATCTGTGAAAGCCAAGGCATCTCCTGCAGAGTTTCCACCCACAGTTTACTAAGAACAATGTCCTCCATTCACATAATAGTGTCAGGTCTGCAGGAAGAGGATACACCTTCCTGCTGCTCTTCCAGGCAAGGCCAGTGCAGCTCTTGGCCTGACCAGCAGCATCTCTCTCTTGAAACTGTCTGAGGCATTCAGTTCTATTTCTGAAGTAGTTCCCTCTAATGATATCCTATGCAGATGACTGAGTAATCACTTCCAAAGGCACACATGCTCTATCTCTGTCCCATGATGTGTGCCCACAGTCAGTTAAGGGCTTCTTCATGTATGGTTAAGTAGAGCCCATGCACTCCAGAGACAATCCTGGTATATACAAGTGCAAATCCCTCAGTGCAATCCTAAGGGTCCCAGGAGAGGGATGACATAGGAGAAAAGGAAATGGACAAGTGATAGAAACAAGTTACAGGAATGGGAGGAAAGAACACATGCTGACAACAGCAGGTAGAAGAACTGAGGTCTGCAGAAAACAGCCTCAAAGAGAAATGCCATCTACACCTCGACCTGATTCTTAAACTCTAATACTGAAAGAGATTAAATCCATACCGTTCTAGGCCATTAAATTTACGGCAACTCTAAGAGTATAGCTACTATTTTACATACACATTTGATACATACCCTTTATGGGTCACTGCAATGCACTTCCATACAGAGAAGTACATGCAAGGACTCCTTGAGATCCCCCACATGTTTCCTGCATCTCCAAGCCCTTTTTCATAAAGCCACCTCCTTTGCCTTCCTCTGGGTCTCTGGCTGCAGAGAAGGCCCTTATGCTGGTGGGCTTAGAGCTGAGGAAAACAGTAAGACTAACATTGGCTCCCTAAGCTTCCAGTCAGTCAGCCCTCTTGGTGACCAGGGAGGTTTCATGGCTATGTTGATGGAAGGAACAAAGTGAAGGGATGGTCAGGTGGGCTGAGGTCAATGAAAAGGCATACCTGAGTGGGGGTCCAGTTTGGAGATCCAAAAGGGCAAAGGGTATGTAGGTTACTCAAGATTTGCAGCCTCTCTGCTGCCCCATCTTGCCTGATGGCACTGCAAGCTCATTCTTGACTACACTGGCTTTAGCCACTCAGCTTGGCCCTATGTGCTTTTAGTGTTTTCCATAACATTATTCTTTCAATAGTTGTTTTCCTGCTGTTGCTTAGTCAGTTTCCTAGACAATTAACTCCAAACTGCTAGCTTTTCTAACACTCCTCTCTGTTCAGGAGAGACAACTGCCAATCATATAGCCCGCGGGGCACAGCCTGGCTGCTATGGGAAAGTCCACCCACGCGCTACAGGTAGTGGCCAGGTGCCAGTCACAATGCATCTTCATGTTTCCCCAGTAAACACTAACAAAACACAAAATTGCTGCTCCCACTGCCCCCATCACCTGCATACCACTGTCACAACTGGAAGGGCAGCAAAGGGCTGGGCAGATGGCACCATGGAGCCAAGAAGCTTCCCTGAGAGGGAACTGCAGGCATAGTATAAAGGAGAGATGGGCAACTAGGTATCTAATTATGATCCTGACTTAGATGAATGGGTAACTACTGTTTTCTGCCCTTGCTTCTCCATCTGTAGAATTTGGGGGGGCGGGGGGGATTACAGCCATGGGATGGTCGTCAGGACAGAAAGAATTCACTGGGTATCCCAGGTCATCAATCTTTTCAGCACAGTCTGAAGCTTTAAAAGGTTGAAGAGATAAGCCCATCTCACCACATAGGTGCATTGTCAGTAACACTCTTTCATGTAGGACCAGTCATCAAAGTACTTATTCCCTGAAGGGAATGCTCCAGAGTGCAGGAGTTCATGTTCCAGCAAGCATCCTGGGGATAAGGGCACAGGAAGGAGGGAAGTCTGACTTAGATGACCTATCTCCTCTTTGAGCATTAGTGGCCCATCTACATTAAGTTGACTTGAGCTCTTACAGCTGACCATGCCTGCCCACGTGACTACCTTGCCCACTCTTCTCTTATTTCTTCCTTTTTAAGATTTGGGGGTGTTCATTTAAGACTCCCATAGTGGAGGTACATGTACCAGAGAGCTTTGTAACACTGCAAGAAAATTCTTGATAGGGCTACTTGTTTGCTTATTTACTTTTGTGTGTGTAAGTGTGGTAGTCAAAGGACTCTGCCTTCATCTTGTTTGAAGCAGTCTCTTTTTTTTTCCACTGCACTGCATATTCCAAGATCGATGGCTCAATCTCAATACAGGAGTGCTAGAATTCAGACATACACATTCATGCCTGGCTTTTCTGTGAGATCTGAACTCAGGTCATCAGGCTTATGTGGCAAGCACTTTATCTACTGAGCCATCACACTGGCCAGCTACTTCTTAAGTAAGAAAAGTTGGCTTAAACTCACAGTTCTAAAGGTTTACCGGTTTAGGTCTCTGGTGAAGATGGCACATCACTGTAGGATGTATTAGGATGTGTGTGTTAGAGCCAGTGGTCACATCTCCAAGATGAGAAGTCAGGGTCCCACAATTCCTTTAGTAGCCACAGTCTAATGGCCTAAAGACTGCCCACTGGCCCCACCTCTTAAAGATCCTTGGCCTGCATCTCTTATCAGTGCCACCCTAAGAACTAAGTCTTTATATTCAGACTTCTGGAGGGATGCCTATTTAAACCACAGCCATAAAACAACTTTCAAACTGTTCTGCACTTATCCTGTATGAGAACAGTTAGCCCTCTCTCCACACCTTGAAGAACAGTTCAAGGATGTTGCTTAGGACTCCTGCCTCTTCCCACATCTGTGGTTCAGCGCCCAGGGCCCAGTCTCGGTCACATAACTCTCCTGGACCTCCTAGACTATGACATGGAAGACCTGGGTTAGGTAATGGCTAGAAACTCTCTGGCTATCATCCTCAAGAGACTGTTCTGATCTTGATCCATAGCCAATATGAGAACCACATTACAAAATGTACATGAAGAACCAAGCTGGGGACTGGACAGCAGACTGCTTCCTTGAAATCCTGCAGCAAGCAAAGCCAGCCAGAGTCCTCTTTTCCTCCTAAGATAAAAGTATGCCTCCCCAACTACTTACTGTCTCTCACAGTATTTTCATCATGGTTTTTACCACGCATGGAGTTCAATTATACATCTACTTGAGTACCTACAGCTTGAGTGTCACAAGAGGGATTTTCTAAATGCTGCATGGCCATCCTCTTCCAAGGATGTTTGCCAGAGCTACTACAGTCACTATAGACTGAGACATAGCTGGGGGACCAAATAAGGCAGGAATGGTCCCTTTTCTCACCTGCTCAGGCAGTCTGCCAGCAAAGCTCTGAGCAGGAAGAAAACAAGCCAGAGCTCAAAACAGCATTCTCAAATGTCACATTCCATTAAAAAAAAAGAAAGAAAAAATCACATGAAAATGGTTACAAAGGTATTGATTTTCGGCTTACTCTATATGGGGTTCTAATGCAGGGCAACCACAGCTTTGGGAATAATCAGGAGCTAGGACAGTGGTTCTCAAACCTTCCTAATGGTGCAACCCTTTAATAGAGTTCATGTTGTAGTGATCCTCTACCATAAAGTTATTGTTGTTGCTACATCTTAACTGTTTTTTTGCTACTGTTATGAATCACAGTGTAAACATTTGATATGCACATGGTCTTAGGAAACTCCCATGAAAGGGTCATTTAATTCCCAAAGGGGTCGCAACCCACAGGTTTTAGAACTGCTGGTCTAGGAAGTTAGCTGCAAAGGAAATGACACCTTAGCTACCAGTTCCTAATAACAGCAGGAGTGTTGGTGCCCCTCCCTGGCTTTTGTAAGGCCTGGATATCCTAACAGTACTGCTCATGGCTTTGACACAACAGTAGCAGAAATGTGCCCAGAAAAAGACAGACAAAAGTCCTAAGTCAAATGAACCTTCTAGACTCTCCTATAAGAAACATCTTAAATGCAGCCAAAGCCAGTATGAGCACAGTCTGCCGAGAAACTCACAAAACCATTACTCTACACATAAGACAAAAATATCCACAGTGAACCATGGCTGGGCCTCTATATCTGATGAGACTTACAAACTCATAGGTGGCCAGATAACCCTAAAGAGGCATACATCCCAAAGCTGTAAGAGCTTCTTCACTTCACTTGAAGGAAGTTCCAAAGCTCCTGTATTCTGGGCTTTCCCAGGGACTCTCAAAACTGAGAAGCTGTAGTCCTTGGCACTGCATCTGGCTTCAGGACAGGCATCACAACTCAATAACCTCCGTGCAGAGGCACAGAAAAGATGAGATTAAAAAAAAAAATGGAACTATCGCAGTGAAAAGGTGCACCACCACATGCTGCAGCAAACCATAACAAGATGTGCTGAGGATATATACGGAGTACAATGTGCCAGACACAGCAGGTTAAGAGTCCAGTTACACAAGGTCTAAGATCTGAAATGATCCAAAATATAATCAAGCTCTAAGTCGCAGGAAATTTCATATTAATCTCATGATGAGGAACAGTCATGTGCCCATGACTTGAATGGCTCTTGATGGAATCAAGCTGAGACACAAGCAAAAAATGGGTCTAAGGGGTGAGGTCGGGTCTTAAGGGAACAATTTCTGTTGAGAAGAGCTCTCATGCACTAGGATGGTGATAGCTGCATGTTTGAATATCCACTGCCACCTTATGTGCTTTGTGTTACATGCTCAGGGTAGTGAGTTTTATGTTATACATATTTTACCACAGTAAAAACAACAAAGCATCTGGCCATCTGTTTGCCTTACTTGTATTTGGGCAAAGGAAGAGAACAGGGCCACTATGGAGCCCAGAACCTCTTGCCAGATGCAACCAGCCCTTTAGTCTTTTATCAGTTTCTATAAGATCCAGACATGGAACAAAAAGCAAAGGATAGACAACAGTGAGGTTTCCAGGTTCCTTGCTTGTCTTCTCCTGAAAAGCAGTAGGCCCAGTCTCTTCAGGGTCCAGTCTGTCTGTGGGCCACTGTGCCCCTCACCTCAACACTCTGGAAGCTTCTCTTCTTTTTTAGGGAAATCTGCCTCACCTCCATCCCTACTATTCACACACTACTTGGGAGTATAGAGATAGAAATGTCACCCCAAAGGAAGAGAGACACCCAAAAGTGAGTGCCATTTTAGCTCTGCCTGGAAAGGCAATGGTCAGATCAGGAACCTGGGCTGGCCTGCCAAAGGCCCCAAGCAACCAGAGCTAGTACCACTCCCATCCTCCTGAGGGCACACTGTAACCATAAGACATCACCTGATGTGAGCTTTCCTGATGCAACATGGAAAAGCCTTACAAGCCGAAAGTAATACTTTAGAAGATATCTAAATTACTGCCACTGGTTTTGCTACTTCACTCTCAGAAGTACTAGCTATGTGTATTACCCATGGTCTGGGCAGAGAAGCATCAACTGACTACATGGTTAATCTTTCAGCTCCAAGGCCATGTGCTAGAAAATGGCCCATGCACAAAAGCTTATGGCCCTGGATATGCCCCTAATGTCCTCTTTTCAAGTCTCTTTTTTTTCCCCTTACAACCCTGACAGAGAGTCACCTCTGCCTTAGCCTACACCCTGTATGTTGGTTGTTTTATTTTTTCAATTTGATACAAGTTAGCATCATCTGAGAAGGAACCACAATTTTAAAATCGCCTCTACCAGACTGGCCTGTAGGCAAGTCTGTGGGGGCATTTTCTTGATTAACGACCTGTAGGCAATCTGTGGGGGCATTTTCTTGATTAACGACTAATGTGGAAGGGTCCAGCCCATTGTGGGCAGTGCCACCTTGGGCAGGTGGTCCTGATAATATAAAAGAGCAAACTGGTATCAAGTAAACAAGCAGCACTCCTCTCCGATCTCTGCCTCAGTTCCTGTCTCCGGTGGTTCCTGCCCTGCTTAAGTTCCTTGTTTGGCTTCCCTCAGTGATGGACTATGATCGGGACTTGTAGCTAAATTAACCCTTTCTTTCCCAAGATGTTTTTGATTATAGCCTTCACTGCAGTAATAGAAAGCAAACTAACATATCCAGGTTGCTGGGAGACATTATGGACCACAAGGTATCCACACACCTGGCTCAATGCTATTACCGAGAAGTATTTTTTTAGGGCAGCAACAATCTGTGCTGGTGCCCAGCAGCCGGTCTCTTTGTGCTGATGCAACTGAATCAATGGAATAATGAATTTTTCTAGACTTCAGCTGGGACAAAATAAAGATTCCCTGTGCCAATTTTCAGATGTTCATGGCCTAAGCCCAACAAGAACATAATCCAGTGACCTCTGAAGGTTCCAATACTCTTAACTAGTTACAGGACTTAAGAATAGGGTTTATGGGAGACTAACTTCTATCCCAGAGCTGCTGCTCATGTGACAGACAAGGCAGGAGGACACCAAGAGAGGAGTGGAGTCTGTCTTGCAAGTCTTCTGAGCTGGGAGAAGAGCATCGCAAATGTCTACCTACTCCTGTCTCTAGCTGGCTTACTGTCAGTACACATTTCAAACTACTCTGGCTCACAGATGGTTCTTCAGCAAAACTCTCTATGGTTCATTCTTAGGTTCATCAAAACGAATGATAAGGAAAAAAATCTCAAGCAACCAATGAAGTGACGGTTATTGTGGAAATGTGTGTGTGTGTGTGTGTGTGTGTGTGTGTGTGTGTAAACAGGTACAATATCATGCCCACTAATGATCTCAGAATAAATGGAGTGAACTGGTATCAGAAAGCATAGGTAGAAAAGGGCCTGCTTGGCACATGTGAATGCTAATGATCATCTCCCAAATCCTTGTGTTCTGACCCTCTGGAAAGTCCCTAGAGATAGTTTTCTCACACTCCAGAGTCTCACAGTTTCATAGTAAAGAAACAGGTTCTGGGTACAGCAAGTGGGCCAATCCATCTGAAACAACATTAGACTTTCCAGGGTGGTCCCAGTCTTCAAAGGTGCCACAAGTGCACAACCATATAAACCTGCCTACCACACACACTTGTCTACTCAAATGGCAAAGGAAGAGGTATCCAAAGCTTCACTTAGGAGAGACATCTCCATAGAGGTGAGACGGGTAGAAATAGAGGCAGACATTCTGTTCTACTTGGCTGGGCTGGGGGTTTGGCCTCTGGAGCAAGAGCAGCAAATACTTGTCTTATCCATGATGCAGATAGAAAACCAGGTAGTGGAAAAGCCAAAACAAGCTCATCTGTACCAATCACAGGACTAGTAGACCTCAAGCACCAGCTAAAAATATCTACACCAAGATCTAATGGGTCAGACCTGGGAAGACAGGACATAAGTCTGCCCCTCTCCACTCAGGTCTGCAGGAACACCACCAGTGCAAACCCTTGCTGACACCCAGACTTTACCCTCACTTTCCCTAACTTTGAACAAAAGTGACTTCCTTCTTCACTGCTTCCTCTTAACAACAACTGCTTTAAAAAAAAAAAAAAAAAAGCCTTTGGCACAAGATCTGGGTTTGTAAACATCTTCTACCTGGTACTATAAACCCTTTAGAACACCCCAGGTTCCCAAACAGAAGCCTGACTAGGGCTGCACTCACATATGATGTGGCCAGCAATGCCACAGCTGAGGAGCATGGAGAAGACCAAGGTGAGGATTAAGGATTGGTGAGGACACTTACCATCTCATCCAGGGCGTAGCGCAAGAGGCCATGCTCATAAAGGATGAAGAATCGTCGCTGCCATTTCTGCAACAGAGCACAGAGTTGGGGTCAGGTGCCCTGGCTATGGGTCTCAGCTGGAAGAAACCCAATATCTGACACACAGAATCTAAGGACTACTGGGGAAGATGGCAGAGGAAAGAAACCAGAGACATAGCGCAGTGATTCATAAGCCAGGTGGGGTCAGGAGATGAGCCTAATCACGAGTGACCAGTGCTTCCATATGCTCCATGAAGTTTTGAAAGTTGGAGCTTTCCTTGGGAGTATAAACTGTATGTGGTCACATTTCTATATTTCCACCAGCAACTAGTTCAGCGCTTTCATAGAAATATTTGTCAGTTTATTGGATGCATGATCTTACATGATCTGGAATAACTTGAGGTACAGGGAAACTGGCAGCATCCCTTCCAAGAAAGTCTGGGAAATGGTATAAAATGGGTTAGTCTTGTGATTTCCAGGGACAGGAAGCAAACAGCTAAGGCTGAGGAATTAAACAACAATGGAATAGCTAACAAAAATCAAACAGAGAAGAACCTTAACAAAGGTCAGGCTTCCAAGGGCATTACCATGGTCAAACGCCATTGAGAGCTGGAATGAAAAGGACAAGTATATACATCATTTTCTGTATGAAGGTCTTGTCTACCCCCATGAAGGTATGATTCACAGACAAGCATGGCTCCCTGGACTGATTTTAGAAGGACTCAAGGTTCTATTTGGCATTTCAAAAAGCCCAATAATGTGTAAATTTTGACTAGCACTAAAGCCATAAGGTATATTCCTTTGCTCTAGGCCAGAATAATAAATTTTAAAATAGTAACTTTCTCATTAGAAGCTGGAAATGGCAGTTCTGAAGTTTTAGTAGAAACCAGGAAAGGCATTTGCTTGCCTGGGTACTGCATATTAGCTGGAACTACTGGCCATCCAGGGGGTAAGAACAGGACTCATGGGGCTATGAGAGGACCTACTGGGGCTATGAAGAGAGGACCTACAAGGGCTGCTTCCATGCTGGAGTTCCAGAACAGGCTACTGGCACCTGTTTTCCAAAAACATTTCTAAGATTTCTATGTGTTATTTCTGAAATCAGAATTCACTCCAGAAGGAAGCCCAAGGATCAGGAACTCAGTGCCACTAGTTCTGTGGGCCAGAGCATGCACTCATGAGACCCTGTCTAGGTGAGGAGGGATGAGCAGAGCTGAGGCAATATAAAATACAACTAGAAGAAAGTGTATAACAAGATGCTCAGATTGCAGCTGAATCCCCAATGGGTGGCCCAGGGAATGAGCAAGACTCTGGTCAGCGAAATGTAGGTTTATCCATCTTTTTGCTCCAGAAGAGACCTAGACCCAGGAGACAGGACAGTGTAAGGCTTAGTTAGGGAGCTCAGATATCTGGACCTCAGCCCTTTACTAGGACTCATATTCCTAGCAGATCTCTGGCTCAGGAGGGAGCTGTGTTGTTACTGAAGGGCCTGGGAGCTAGATTAGCATGCTGCAAAGATGTACTTAACTGCTTTTTTTGCCTTTTCCATTTGACTCTTTTAAAAGAGTCCAGATGACCCACAATAGGTGACACCCATACAAAAATGGCTCATTTTGAAACAAGGACTCTCTATATACATAAGCAGAACTTTCTGAGACCTCAGAGTTCACAAAATGTTGGATCCCTGCTGACTTTGTCACCAGGTTCCAGTGTCTACCTCCTGTCTCCCTCTCTAATTCCATCAATTTGCTCTCAAGTGGACCTCCTTCTGGCTCTTCCTATTCTTAGAAATCTCTTAGAGGAGTCCTTACCCGAGACCGGTGTACTGGGTTGTCAAAGTCAGTACCATCTGGAGCCAGGAGCAGCCAGCCACCATAAATGGGTTTTGCCTAGAAGAGGAAAAGGATGGCAGGTCAGCAACAGCACTGGACCAGAGAGCAGGGCAAGTTGACAAACAGGATGTCATCTCCCACTCCCAAGCATAGGCTAAGTATCTAGAACAGATGCCTAGTTTAAAAGGTTGGGGGATTTCACAGCCTGTGGTGTGCTTAGCGGAACACAGAATCCTGAGGGCATCTAAAAACCTTCAAAGCGAAAGAATACTAAAGACAGGAGGCTGCCTCTCTCAAGTTCCTTACAAACCACACCAAGATGGGAAGGAGTGACATTCTATTTAATAAACTGCCATATTGAGTACCAGGAATAGAGTGTAAATGACACTGCCCCAAGCCTCCATTCTGAAGACGTAAAGCAGAATCTGGTAGAAATCAAATTTGGCGCTGGCCAGATTGATCAGTGCCTAGGTGCAGCCAAGGGCAAGGAAACCTCTGGGCTTCAACTTGTCCCTGAGCTGTTGAAAGGCAGAATATCAACAGTTCTAACTCTTCCTCATAAAGTTCCTGTGATAATGCAGGTGAAAACCAGCATGGAAGCCTCACCTGGCTCATGCCTGTAATCTCAGCACTGGGGAGACTGAGGTAGGAGGATCATGAGTGCCAGGTCAGCCTCGGCTGCAGAGTGAGACTGTCTCAACAAAATAAAGTAGTACACGGAGGCAAAATGGTGTATCTGGAAACCAGTCTGACCGTTTGGAAAAGGCTGACCACAGAGCTACTCTGAGCCCCAGCAATTCCTCTGCTAGATAACATGCATGTGAGAGAACTACACTAATGGAAACCTGCACTGCAACCTTCTAAGTGCACTACTCCCGATTATCCAAAGGTGCTAATGACTGAAATGCCCACAAACAGATAAATGGTTGAAAGATCTGTAGTCCACACATACAGTGACTGCATAGCATGACATGGAGAGAGGTTCTGATGCACATAAAAGGCACATGAACTCAAGAGCATTATATAATTGAAAGCAGCCAAGCACAAAGGCCCACATACTACAGCATCTGATTCACATTGAGTATCTGGAACAGGAAATCCATAGAACAGAAGCAGATTGAATGGCTACTCAGGGGCAAGGGGAAAAGGCTCAGAGTTTCTTTGGAAAGGGGTTAAAAATGTTCTAGGATGAGATACTGGAGATTGCTGCAGAGTACTATGAATATGCTAAAGCAAGAGAACTCTGCGATTTAAAGGGGTAATTTTATGGCATGTGAATTATATTTCAATAAAACTACGTAAGAAAAAAAAAAAAACCACCAAGCATGATGTCTGGCCTATAAAACCTCAACAAATGTTACGCAAGGTTATACTTTTACTCCCAAAGCATCTCCCACCCTAAGAACCTGACAAAAGGAATACAATGTGCTTGTAGGAATGCAACACACCACGGCTCTATACTTTACAACCACATCCAGTTGGTGAGAAGTTGGCAAAGGGACAACTGAGCCAATGCACCCTCTGCCATTTGTGACAAAAAAATCCAAACCATCTCATGGCATCTACATGATAATCTTTGGTAAGACATAGGGAAGGGAAGTTCTTAATATGCTTCTTCAACATTTGCAAACTGGGAGGCCCCACCAGGCCACCCCATTTAGCTGTGGAATCTGTGACTCAAGAGAGGGCAATTTGCTTGCTGGAAGGTCATACAGCTTCCAGACTAAGCCAAGAATCCTCCCATTTCTTGGCTTCTTTGCACAGGGTCCTTAACAACCCCCACCTCTCAACTCTGACTTTTCCTGAGTAGAGTGGGTAGAAAGAGATGTGAGTTGGGATAGGAGCAGGCTGCTGGAAGAATGACAGAACCTTGCTTTGATGAAATGCAGGAGTAAGTGTTGGCAGAAGGCCCACGAGCTAAAGGAACACTACCAGTGCCCAGACAGCTGAACATATTTCCCTTTCCCTGTAAACATGTTGAGTGCGCATTCTAAGTGGACCATTCAGAACATAGGACAACCAGGGCTGGGGCCAGATGACTCCCTGAACCCTGTGTATCTTGATCCTATCGGCCTTTCCACCTTGAGTGGCCCTCCCACCTGTGAGGTCTGGTCAACAGGCTACTCGGTTTGATTGTGTAGCATCTTTTCAGTTTTATGGCTGCAGGGCTTTAGAGTGACACTGTATTAGGTTTATCAACATGACTTTCCCCAAAGGGGACAATGGGGACCTTAGTAATTGGTGCAAATATCCTAAAACCCAGGCCACTCTGGCTCAAGTCCTCACTGGCATCATTATTCACTCAGCAAACCTCTGCCCAGGCCTACTTTGCATGACCATGTACTGCATACTAGAGACATACTAACACTTTCTAGGCCATAGTCACAGATCCTGGTATCTTTAGGAAGAGACTTCCAGAAGGCAGTCAAGAAAGCAGGGGGCCCAAGTAAGAACCATGGCTCCAAAAAGAGCTGGCAGGGAAGCTGGTGCCTGAAACACTTACAAGGGGAAATCTCAAGGGACAGAGAGCAGTTTACTGGATACCTGGAGCTGGAGATGGCCAGGTTGGTGAGATAGTGACGGGTGCAGGGTGACTATGCTGACAACTCTATCTTTAGAAATAACCAAAAATCACTAAGTTGTGCATTAATGAACATTTCAACTGCATGAATTTTATCTCAATAAAACCATTTTTAAAAGTATGCATAGAGAATTCTCATATCCTCCTCCAGAGTTTAGCTCAGTGAGTTGTTCCCTTCCCTCTTCCCCAACTCCCCTATCTATACCTTTACTACCACCCACCAGATCTAGTCTGGGTGCCTGACTGTGAAGCAGCCAGCCTCTAGGCTTTCACTGGGTCCCATACCCATGTGCCTGCCTAATCTAACCACCCTCACCTGTGCCAGAGTCAACCTCTAGGTTTCCCCCAGGACCTGCCCTACCTGTAACCACTCATAGGTCCCTCCTGTGCCTATGGTTGTAATCAACCCATTTGGTATCCAAACCTCCCCAGGTTCTCCTCCAGGGTCTTGACTGGTGAGTTTCCTTGATATCCCCAAATATACCTTTTCTACAACCTGCCAGATCTAGCCTGGGCTCAACATCCAGTGTACCAGCCTAGTCTGGCCTCCCCTGCCTGTACCACAAAGGATTTTTAGGTTTTGGCCAGCACATTCCCCACCTATCCCCCAAACCACAGGACACTCCCACACCATACCCAACCTTCCCACCCAGATAGATCTAGCCCCACACTCCAGGCTTGGATCATGAAGCATGTTGTGAAAGCTAGCCCTCATTCCACCCAAGCCATTTCCAAGCTCTAGGCCTAAACCACCCGTATATCCTCTCTTCTGCCCCAAACCTGCTCTATCTACAATAGACTCAGAACTAACAAAGGAAGTCTGTATGCGCAGATCCCACTATGAAATGGGAATTATCAGACAATATGAGAGATCATGTCAGTATCTTCTCTCTAAATCCTACAAGTCCTATAGAAATATTCATCAAATTTGAGAATTACTTAGATGAACTCTAGGATACAGAAGTTTAAAAAATAATCATAAACTTCATCAAAGAATTCAAAGAATTTGAAGACGACACAAAGAAACCACTCAATGAAATTAAGGAGAAAAGACTTTAAAGTTATTCTCCTGACTGATGACAAAGAAAAAAAACACTTCTTAGATATTTTAAATGGGTACCACCTAGCGGGTGGTCCCAGTGTATGCCTTTAATCTCAGCACTCCAGAGGTAGAGGCAGGTGAATCTCTAAGTTCGAGCCCAGCCTGGTCTATACAGGGAAATCCTGTCTCAAAAAAAACCAAAACAAACAAAATATAGGTACTACCTGAGAAGAGAAGTATGGATAAAAGTACTCTAATCAAATGGGACCAGGAAGCAAGTAAGGGTCACTATACTAGTATCTGAGAAAACAGACTTCAAACTAAAATTAATCAGAAGGGATAAACATTCTAATTAAGGGAACAGTTAACCAAGAAGACATTACTATCTTAAACATATATGCATCAAACTCTGAGGCACCCAATTTCATTAAAAATCTATTAGTGGGTTTAGAGTCAAAGAGTAACATTCACTAACAGTAAGCACTCCATTTCAACACCCCACTTTCTCCAATAGATGGATCATCTGGACAAAAAGACAAAAAAAAAAAAAAATCAGAATTAACTGATATAATATATCAAATGGAATTAACAGATACCTATAAAATATTTCGCCCAAATACCAAATACCCATTCTATTCAGCAGCACATGGAAGCTTTTTTAAAATCCTGGGACACAAAACAAATCTTTATGAATTCAAAAAGACTAAAATTACTCCTTGTATGCTATCTTGCCACAATGCAATAAAAATTAAAATCGACAGCAAACAAATCTCTAGTAAATACACAAATTCATGGAGGTTAAACAACTCATTACTGAATGATGAATGGGTCAGAGAAGAAATCAAGAAAGAAATAAAAATTTTCCTGGAACTAAATGAAAATATAAACACTAAATGACAAAACCTCTGGGACTCTGAAAACAGTCCTATGAAGGGAATTTACAAATCTAAGTGCCTACATTAAAAAAATCAGAGAGAGGGCAAATAAATGGCTTGATGCAACTAAAAAAGTAGGATAAACAAAAACAAGTCAAATTCAAACCCAATTGATGGCAAGAAATGAAAATCAGAGTGGAAACCAATGAAATAGAAACAAAGAAAACAAGACAAAGAATCAATGAATCTAAGAGCTGTTCTTTGAGAAGATAAAACAAGATTGACAGACCTTGGCCATCTAACCAAAAGGAAAGAGAGGACCCAAGTTAACAAAATTAGAAACAAACTGGGAAACATAACAGACACCAAAGAAATTCAGAATACTATGTCGGATTATTTTTTAAAACCTGTACTCCTGTAGTATTTTTTAAATCCGTAAGCTGGAAACCTGAAAGAAATGGGTAGATTTCTAGATTCAAACACACTATAAAAATTAAACCAAGAAGTCAAAACCTACAGACCCACAACAAATGAGGGCGGTGTTCAAGGCCAGATGGACTCACAGCAGAACTCTAATAGACTTGTAAAGCTCTACAGTAATGTTTCTCCCTTCCTTTCTTCTTTCTCTCTCTCTCTCTTTCTTTTTTTGTTTACTGAGACAGGGTTTCTCTGTTGTAACTCTGGCTGTCCTGGAACTCACCCTATAGACCAGGCTGGCCTCAAACTCACAGAGATCCACCTGTCTCTGCCTCCCGAGTGCTGGGATTAAAGGTGTGTGCCGCCACCACCTGGCCAGCTAATGTTTCTTAAATTATTCAAAAAAAGAAAAGAAATAAGAGGAACACTACTAAACTCCTACAAAACCAGTATCACTCTAATACCTAAACCAGGAAAAACACAACAAAAAAAGAAAACTACAGGCCACTATCCCCAATGAATTAAAAAAAATACTCATTAAATAAATCTTTCAAATATAATACAGACACATACATACATCAAAAAGATTATTCACCATGACCAAGTTGGTTTTATCCCTGAAATGCAGGGATGGTTGAACATACACAAGTCAATAAATACACTAAACCACATAAATGAATTTAAAGACAAAATGCACATGATCACCTCAATAGATGTAGAAAAGGCTTTTGACAAAATCCAACATGCCTTCATGATAAAAATCCTAGAGAACTGGCCCAGTGGTAATGGCACATACCTTTAATCCCAGCACTCGGGAGGCAGAGGCAGCCTGGTCTACAGAGTAAATTCCATCCGGGACAACCAGAGCTACAACAGAGAAACCCTTTCTCAGAAAACAAAACCAAAACCAAAACCAAACAGAACAAAAAACAAAAAAATCCCAGAGAATAAAACAGGTGTATGTGTGTATACACACACACACACACACACACACACACACACACACACACACACACACGCGCGCGCGCGCGCGCGCTTTTAATCCCAGCACTGGGAAGACAGAGGCAAGCAGGTCTCTGTAAATTCAAGGCCAGCCTGGTCTACAGAGTGAGTACCAGCACTGCCAGGGCTACACAGGGAAACTCTGTCTTGAAAAACCAAAAAAAAATAAAATAAAGTAAAAAATCCTAGAGAATGTAGGGCTACAGGGAACATCCTTCTCAATACAATATCATCCTAAGTGGAGAAAGGCTTAATGCAATCCCACTGAAGTCAGAAATGAGACAGGGATGTCCACCATCCCCACTCCTTTTCAACATTGTGCTCAAAGTACTACCTGGAGCAATAAGGCAAGAGAAGGAAATTAAAGGGATAAGCATAAGGAAAGAAGTCAAACCATTCCTATTTTCAGATATGATACTATATATTAGCGACACCTAAAAATTTACCAGAAATCTTCTAGAAATGATAAGGAAATTCAGCAAAGTGGAAGGATACAGAACCACCTTGCATGAATCAGTATCTTTTCTATACACCAACAAAAAACATACAGAGGAGATCATGGGCACATACCCATTCACAATAGCCTCAGAGAAAATAAAGTATATAGGAGTAAACCTAACCAACGAAGTGAAGACCTCTACAATGAAAACTTTAAAATTCTGAAGAGATAAAGACACTAGAAAAGGAAAGATACCCCAGGCTCATGGATAGAAACAATATTGTGAAAAAACAGTATTACCAAATTCAGTGCAATCCAATCAAAATCCTCATCTCATTCTTCACAGAAACAGAAAAAACTATTCTAAAATCCATATGGAACCACAAAGACCCCAGATAGCCCAAATAATCCTGATCAAAAAGAACAATGCTGGAGAGATTGCCATTTCGGATTTTAAAATATATTACAGAGCTGTAGTAATAAAAGCAATATGGTACTGGCACAAAAATAGACATGTAGACTGTAGGCATATTTTCAGTGCAAAAGCAGTTTATTCTTTTCTAATTCAGTTCTTGGTCCTTTGAGAGTTTCAGCCTCCATACAATCTAATCTAAGACTAAATCTAGAACATTTTAGCCTGGGAGACTTAATGCTGACTGACTCACTCTGACTAGCTCCTTCTGAACTCAAAGCTGTACTGAATTCAACTGACTCTTCTGGTTGGCTGACTCAACTCACTTTCTATTCTGGCTCAAACTCTTCTCCAAGCTGCTGGTTCAAACTGACCTTCTGAGCTGGCTGACTGTTTCTGAACAAACTGTTCTGATTCTGGCTGATCCTGCAACTTCTCTGACTGAACTGCTCTGCTCAGCTTCAAACTAACTTGCTATTAGCTGACTCTTTCTCCCAAACTCATTCTCCTTATTTTGAACTGCCTCAAACTCCCTGTTTCTGACTCCTCTCTGAGCTGGGAGCCTGCTTTTATATCATGAGAGTTGAGTGTGTCCTCGCTCTGATTCACTATGTGAACTTTTCCTCTGATTCATCACTTTGCCTGCTCTTCACTCCAAATCATTTCAGATGTCACTTCTGGTCTGATACTGACTCCTTATGAGCTCTGCTTCCTATCTTTGCTTCCTCCTTTGCTTCTACTTGCTTCTTTCTTGGAGATTAAAGGTGTGTTTTATCACTCACTGCCTTCTGAATATTTGGATGAAAGATGTGTATTAACATTCTTTCTAACCTAGAACAGCCATGCTGCTAGATTAAAGGATTAAATGTTCCTCTACAGTAGAACAATGAAACAAAATTGAAGACCTAAACATGAGTATACGTAACTTCAGTCACTTAATATTTGACAAAAACATAAGCTGCAGAAAAGAAAGCATCCTCAACAAATGTTGCTGGGAAAACTGGGTGTAAACATGCAGAAGAATGAAATTAGACCCATATCTATCATCTTGAACTCCAAATGGAGCAAAATCCTTGATGTGAAACCTGAAACACCAAAATAGTTATAAGAAAATATAGGCAGTACCCTCATGATACAGGTGTAGGAAAGGACTTTCTGAATAGGATTCCATTAATTCAAGAATTAAGGCCAACAATTGAAAAGTGGGATTTTATAAAAGCTTCTGCACAGCTACAGGAACAATCAACAGGGTGAAGAGGAAGCCTACAGATGGAAGAGAATCTTTGCCAGCTCTACATCTGACAGAGAATTAATATCCAGAATAAAAAAAAAATCCAAAAGGAAGGAGGGGATATAGGGAGAGATGATCAGAAATGGAGGGCACTTAGGAGGTGATATGGAAACCTAATGCAGTGGAAACTCTCTGGAATCTAGGAGAGTGACCCTAGCGAGGACCCTTGGTAATGGGGGATAGGAAGCCTGAATAAGCCATCTTCTGTAACCAGGCAAGGCTTCCAGTGGTGGGAATGGGTCACTCTCCCAGCCATAAAACCTTTGACCTATAACCTATATACTGCCTTCAAGATCTGCTGGGACAATGGAAGGGCAGAACCCCACACCAAGGGAGGGTGCCCACGCCTGACACGGCAGGGCTGCCCAGGAACCTCAGACTGGATAGCCTGAAGATTCTTAATAATATACTCCTTTGCTCTTAGATTGGTGCCTATCCCATTTTTCATCAGAGAGGCTTCAGTGATGGGAGCAATATAGAGGCCCAGGGCCAAACACCAGGAGTTGTTCAGGGAACCCCACAGAAGAGGGGAAGGAGAGATTGTGGGGAGCAGAGGGTGGGGGCACCAGGAGAACAAGCTCCACGGAGTCAACTGACTCTTGGGGTCTCACAGAGACTGAAGACACGGAGCCTACATGGTCCTCTAAGGATATCTTATGGTTGTCTGGCTTGGTGTTCTTGGAGAATGCCTATAAGTTGGAGTGAGGGGGTCTCTGAGACTTTTACCTTCCCTGGGGACCCTTTTCCTCCTGCTGGATTGTCTAGTCCAGCCTTGATGTAGGGATTTGCGCCCAGCTATGCCCTGTTCGAGTGGTTACCCTGGGAGGACTGCTCTTTTCTGAGGGGAAGGAGGGTGTGTGTGGCAGGGGGAGCAGGTAGGGAGGTTGAGTCTGGAGGAGTAGGGAGGAGTGGAGGGAAGGGAGGATGGGGGCTGGGGTGTATTATCAGAGTGAAGAAAAAGTAAAATGTAAAAAAAAAATTAAAATTTAAAAAGTGAGAAAAAAATCAAAGCAAACAAAAAAACCCAGAAATGACTCATTACAGAAAATGGGCAAGGGACTTACAGAGAGTTCTCAAAAGAAGAAGAAAAAATGATTAATAAATATCTAAAAAAAAATGTTCATCTTCCCTAGCAATTAGGAAGATGCAAATCAAAACAACTTTGAGATTTCATTTTACTCTAAATCAGAATGGCAACGACCAATGGAACAACCAATAGCAAATGCTGGAGGGGACGTGGGGCAAAGGGAACCCTCATCCACTCACAGTTGCTGGTACTGCAAACTGGGGCAGCCTCTATGGAAATTAGTGTAACTAGTTCTCAAAAAGCTAAAAGCAAACCTACCATACACCCTACCATACCACTTCTTGGAATATATGTCCAAAGGACTCAACATCCTACTCCACCAGAATGTTGATTGCTGTTCTATTCACAACAGCTAGAAAATGGAAACAAAGGAAATATCCTTTACCTGATCAATGAATAGTGAAAATGTGGTAATATACATATGAAATACTATTCAGCTGTAAAGAAAAATGAAAATATGAACTTTGCAGGTAAATGGATGGAACTAGAAAAGATCATGTTGAAATATTCCAGACTCAAAAAGACACATGCTTTATGTTCTCTCTCGTGGGGGCTCACAGCTCCAAATCTTCAGATTTGCATACAAAGCTAGCAGTAACTGCAGAAACCAGGAAATTAAAATGGGACCACTCCCAGAAGGGGTAGGGGGCAACAGAAAGGGAAATAGCAGGGTTCAAGTAATTTGATCTGGAGATGGGAAGAGGGAGCATTTTAGGGAGGGAGAGGAAAGTAAATATAGAGGGAGAGAGAAGAGTAAAGGGGAATAACTGGACACAAGTAGTTAGATATGGAAAAAGGGGTGCCTTTTAGGGAAGAAGAGAAGAAGGTGGGTAAAATAACAAGGATGTCTGAAAAAGTCATAAGGATTCATACTATTAACTATTTACTTCAAAAAACTATATAATGTATGTAATTCTGTGCATAAATACACATATATAATTTTAATGAACTTTTCTGATCTGTGCTCACAGTATTCCAAGAGCCAAAGACCACCAAAACAAAGCCTCAACACCCAACATGAGAAGCCTTCTTTCATGGTACCAGAAGGTACCAACAGTCCTACTCAGCTATGATGCTAATGAACCACATTAATGACTAGCATGGCACATAACTCTGAGTGCAGTAGTAGCAAGTATACCTTGGTAGTAACAGCTCTCTAACTTAAGACCTGTTCAACAAGAAGGAAACCAAGTCTGGTGCTGGAAACCTAGCTAATTAGACAGAGCTAGTGAAGTCATACATACTACAGGAAAACTTACAACCACTTCTTTACAAAAGCAGCGTAATACCTAACAACAACCTTAAAAATGATACCCACCGATGAGGAGAGTTCTCACCCTGTATCAAAGAAACATCTCTTTGTAACAGATGGAGACCACTACAAAAACTCACAATCAATCAAAATGCAGTTGTTGAGCCAAGTCCCAGTGGATACTTCAGCTACTCCCACTGAGTACAAAAGACACTGAGAGATACTCCCCCCACCACACACACACACAAACATACACCTCCCATCACATCCCCATGACTGTCTTTCTTCACAGTCAGGCTAGAGGGCCTGCTGCTGTCCCTCCCAGATACCCAGTCCACCCCACGACCTTACAAAGCCACCTACACTTCAGGATTCCATGTCCCTTCCTCAAGGACTATCCTGACCACCTAGACTAGCATCTAGTAACTTGCCTCCATCATTAGAACAAGGACATGTTTCAAAACTAACACATGCCTGTGATTTGTCACGTAAGACCCAAGGAAGTGACTTCTCTAGCTCTGAAAAGGCTACAGGATCAGGACGCACTCTTAAGCCTTTAGACTTTGTCTCTTTCTTTAAAACAAACAAACAAACAAACAAACAAACAGGGTCTGGCTATGCATACCAAACGAGTCTCAAACACTGTAATCACCCACCCTCACCCATCCCAAGTGATGGGATTACAGGTGCGTATTACCATGCTCACCTTCCAAAGTTTTTATAAACAGTGACCTGACACTCCCAGCTCCTGAAAAATGGTATGTCTAAAACACTGGACAATTTCTATAATGGAGGTCTTTTCTCTTCTTGGTTGAATATATTCATTCCTATATAATTGGGGGGGGGGCAGTTATTTTGAAAAGAATTATTTTCCTAATTTCTTTATTGGAGAGTAGAATATTAGTAAAACTGAAGGTTTGTTTTTTAAATATTGACTTTGTGTTCTGTCACTTAGTGACTCAATAGGGTCTTTTAAGTAAAGAATCATGTAATCTGCAAATAGGGGTGGTTTGACACCTTCCCTTCCTACTGGTAACTCTTTTATGTCTTTCTCTTTTCTAAATGCTATAGCTAAGGTTTAACACTAGGAATGAGAGGGGAAAAGAGAGACATCCTTGTCTTGTTCCCGATTTTAAAAGAAATGCTCTCAGTAAGTTTCCATTTAATAATGTTGTCTATAGGTTTGTTGTATATACCCTTATTATTTGGAAGTATGCCTCATCTGTTCATACCATGAAGGCATGTTGAACTTTGTCATATGCCTTTTCAACATCAACTGAATTATGTGGTTTCTTTCCTGATATTTGTTTATATGGTACATTACATTTATTGATTTATGTATGTTGAATCAATCTTGCCTTTCTAAGATGAAGCCCACGTGGTTATAATGTATGCTTACCACTACTGAACGTTTACAGTTATTGTGCTGGTCACTGATGTGGCTCATAAGCATCACAGCTTGGGAAGGACTACTGGTTGCTTCCCTCCTTTGGAAACTTGCATGGCACCTTGCAATGAAAGGTGAAAGCTAGTCCTCAGGGAGGAGGCATTCAGGTCAGTTCCAGCTCAGGGGCCTCTGGCCTTCCTCTGAAGTGCATAGTGTCTTAAGCAATAAAGACTTAACTTTCACTTCTAGAGGGTAATCAATAGCCTGCAATGTTTTGGGAATCTCTTGAACAACCCTGGCCAACAATTCAAAAGACAGCTTCCTGTGCCTGGTTTTGAAGTTTTTGTTAGATGATCTTTGGTTCTTGGAGGGAGCAATGCCAGCCCAGATGGTAAAAGTTCACTTAAACTATGTATTTATACACAGACTCTAAATGCTACCAAAGACATAAAGTAAGTAAGTGTGTATTCACACATCAAAGAATCAGTGTGGTTGTTTCTTATAAACTGATTATGAAACTACCATTTCACCAAGAACTGAACCCCTATATATTTTACTCCAAAGAAATGAAAGCTATACACAGATGACAGTGCCAGCGTCCAGAAGATCTCCAATGCAGAGACAGCTGAGCAAACTGTCACCACTCCATGGGTCACATGGGCCAGTCAGCAGCAGTGGAATGAACAATCTACCCCATACACTATCCTCTGGGCTGCCAGAGATCAACACAAGTGGAAAGAGCCCACCGCAGGCGACATGCTCTGAGATTTCACTCACAAACCTCCCTCATCAACTAGAGGAAGCCAAAGCTGAACTGCTTAGACAAGGACCAGACAGGGTTGTTGCGGGCAGATGAAGGTGTGGCCGGGAGAGATGGTGATGCTCCTGCCTTCGCCAGCTTCAGCAACCTGCTGTGACATACACACCCACCCTTATGTACTATGGGGTGCCATGATGGGGGACTGGGTCAAGGTACTGAAACTGACAGTTACCTTATAGCAGCACAATTATTACAATGATTTTTGTGTAAAAGGTTTGATTAAAATAAGATTAGCCAGACAGTGGTGGTGCATGCCTTTAATCCCAGCACTTGGGAGGCAGAGATAGGCAGATCTCTGAGTTCAAAGCCAGCCTGGTCTACGAAGTGAGTTCCAGGATAGACAGGCCTACATAGAGAGACCCCACCCTCCAAAGATGCTGGTTAGGGTGGTGTCACATGCCTTTAATTCCAGCATTCAGGATGTAGTGGTGGTCAGATCTCTTTGAGTTTCCTGGCTAGCTTAGTAAGATCCAGGCTAGCCAAGGATACACAGTGAGAACCATGTCTTTAAAAAAAAAAAAATTAAATTAAATTAAAAATGTAGTCAAATAAGAATTTAAAGCCTCACAAAACCAAATCTACTGTCCCTAAAAGCTTCTTATCCACATGAAGCGTGGGAACACTGGCAAGAACCTGTTACAGCCCCGAACAAACCCCAAAAAAGGCTTCTGAAGGCAATTCTCAAGATCCTCTGCCCTCAGCCATGTGATGTACGCACCACTGGTCCAGCTGGTAGCCTGTGGTAATCCCAGACTCACATGCTCCATCTTGCAGGCCTTTTACTTCATGACTACAAGTCTCTGAACCATCGTTCTAGAGTCAATCTGGGTTGAGCCAGGAATCAAATATGTCCAACCTGACCAAATGGGTGGGGCAAGGGGTACAAACCAATACCCTAATCTGTTTCACAAAGCACAATTAACTTACTAAATAATGCTTTTCAGGCACAGTCTGGCTTCTGAATGCTGCCACCCTATCACGATCAGCCTTAAGGCACCCAGAACAGACAAGTTTGGCTCTGGCTTCACATAACCTGTCTGGCTCAAAGAGCATGGAGGCAGCACAGCCAGTGACAGGATCCCTAGCAAGACTCACTCTCTCCCTCAGAGGGCAAGTGGGCATGGAATGAGGAAGTGGGACTATAGGGGTCCAAGCAATCCATGAAGCCACCACTCCCAAGACTTCCAGGTCTGTGCCCCTCTAAAGGGAAGGGTGATTCAGTGTACCACCTGCCACCTCTCAAGACAACATACCTCTCGGGGACAGTAAGTCCTGTCCACTACTTTAGGTCAACTATTTTTGGAGTATGTGCTGGGGCTGATCTGTAATTACAGTGCTGCCCTCCTGCTCTTAAAGAACCATCTGCTCAGCGCCTTTCCACACACTTGGGGCACTGGGCTTACACACAAGAATGCATGGGAAGAACTCACTCTGTAGCAGCAAATGCTCTTCCCGAGGACTCATCTCTCAAGCCCCACCAGCCCTACTCCTTCTCTTACAACAGCACATTCATTGTAGGGACAAGGAATCCAGCCATCATATAGCTCAGCCTAATCCAGAGCTAAGCTCCAGGAGCTGAAAAACAAATACATGGGTGAGTGACTCCAGGATACTTGCTTTGGTCAGTTAACACTGAGCTAGAAATGGAACAGCTCCCCAAGCATGTTAGGACTACTGCTGATAAGGCCTTCCTGGAACAGTGGCAAACCAGCTGAACCTCCAAGCTTCCCGCCCGATGCCCTCAGGTCACAAGGATGATACTGGTCAGTATCCAGTACCAAGAAGACAACACAGGTAGACAAGCTTACAGCGGGAGCTGTTGTGCGCATCATGTTGGCAAAGACATGGAGAATGTTGGCACTCTCAGACAGCAGCATGTGGCAACAAGTGGCAAGAAACATGACATTGGGTGTTGCCAGTGCAATTATTCCACAGATAGTGAGCTACAAAAACACCATAAAACAGAGCAAGGGCCTCTCATGTGATCATTAGAGAGGAGCACATTGCCCAAAAGACTGCATGAAAATATATACATACTACACAGCCATTTGTTCTGTGACCCACACCAATACACAGGATTAGCACTTTTTGCATAGACTGTGTTTTGGTAACTGGCACCCTTTGGAGATGTTTGGTAAAATCTCCCAAGCAGCCTTTCTGAATCTGGAGGTAGAAATATAAAGCACAACAGTGCACTGAAGGAGACCACAGAAGGGCAGGATGTTTAAGTGGTTATAAAATATGCCTGGATGGGTGGATAATGACTGGGGGTTGCTGTAGTTTGGATCCTGCATGTCCCCAAAGGCCTGTGTACTAAAGGCAAAGTCACAGATTGTTGTTAGTGGGAGTTGATGGAATCTTTAGGTTTAGGTGGTAAGGCCTAGGAAGGATGGTCCTCAGGTCACTGAAAATGTGCCTGCAAAGGGGACCTGAGCCCCTCCTTGCTCTGCTTCAGTGTTCCCATGAGCAAAGTGGCTGTGTTCCACTGTTCTTGCATGACCCACTCTCTCACCACAGGTCCCAAAGCATTGAGTATGTCCAACCAGAAATGGGTTGGACACTCTAAAGCAGGGAGCCAAAATAAACCCTTTTTCTTTAGAAGTGCCTCAGGTATTTTATTATAGTTATGAAACTGACTGACAACAGTCAACAAGGAAACACTGTTGAATAACTGTTGGTACTGGGATCATGATTCCAAGTGTTTTGTTAGGTCTTTTTTTTTTTTTTTTTTTGGGAGGGGGGCGGATTTCCAGACAGATTTTCTCTGCTGTAAGTCTGGCTGTCCTGGAACTTGCTCTGTAGACCAGGCTGGCCTCCAACTTAGAGAATCATCTGCCCCTGCCTCCTGAGAGCTGAGATTAAAAGCATGTGCCATCACTGCTCGGCGTTTTTTTAAAAAAATTGGTACTAGAAATCCAACCCATTCTGATAAGCAATTTACCTACTGAGAGGTACATTTCCAGCCCATTTTTTTTGTACATCTTTGTTTTTCAAGCATCTGTACGAAGTAATATGAGTACACCACACCTACCAAGTTTTGTTTGTTTGCTTTTAATTTTTTTTGAGAAAGGGTCTTACTATGCGGTCCAGGTGGCCTGGAATTCACTATGTATAAAACAAGTATCTGCCTTTCTCTTTGTTCTGAGTGCTAGGATTAAAGGTGTACACCATCACACCTGGCCTTTCAAGTATCGTTTATAGGGAAAAAAAAGAATGGCAAGGAGAGTGGGTAATTCCTGGTGACAGTTTGGGAACTCCTGTATTCTCTGAGCTGACAATGTCTGACAGCTTTGGTTATATAAGGATCCTGGCCTGAGAGGCACAAGATCAAACTCTGGCTCCGTGACTTTCCCACTGTGTAGCCAAAGGCAAGGTAGAATCTCAGTAAACTTCAGTTTCATCTCTAATAATACAAAGACATTTCATACCATCAATATTGTCGTTTTAACATTTATTTCACTTGCATATGTATTTATGTATTTGTGTGTGTGTGTGTGTGTGTACAGATGCATGCATGCGTGTGTCTACATTTGCCATAGTAAGCATGTAGAGGTTAGAAGACAACTTGAACAACCTGCAGGAGTTCTCTTCTTCTACCATGTGGATCTCAAGGATAAAACTTGGATCTCAGGCTTGGCAGCAAGTGCCTTTATACACTGAGTCATCTTGAGGGTGATCATCTTTTTTTTTCCTCCTTGGTTTTTTGAGACATGGGTTCTCTATGTAACTCTGGTTGTCCTGGAACACTGGTCACTCTACAGACCAGGCTGGCCTCAAACTCAAAGATCTGCCTGCCTCTGCCTCCTGAGTGCTGGGATTAAAGGCATGTGCCACCATCGCCAGCTTACAGATAGGGTACAGACTGGTCTGGAATTTCCTATGCAGCTGAGGATGACCTTGAACTGACTTCTACCACTTGAAGGGACTTCTGCCACTATACTCAGTTATCCTTCCTTGCCATTTAAAAAACAAAATCCTACATATAAACCAACCATGGGTTAGTACATAATCATGGGTGGCTCAGGACATGGGCACTCAGCATATATCCGGTGCTGAAACTCAACCAGGGCTCTGGAAAAAGGAGTCCTGAAGTTGAAAAAACAAGGGTGGACAAGCACAGTGCTGGTTAACTATAGGGACTTTAAAAGGTTCCTGCATGCCACGCTTCACACCTGGGTTCTAGGCAGAGTACCTATCTCCATGAATAGTCCTTACCTTACCGGGGGGGAAAAAAAAATCCTTGCAGTTCTGAAGTACCTATGGGATCAGGAGTCCACAGGTGAATTTGTAGCAGAGACTTCTGTGGTAAGGCAGGTTGGTAGTATCACCAGAGGATGCAAGAGGAGGCTGTGCGGGAAGTGTAGGTGACTCATCTGATAAGCATGGAGGCTGGTTCTTGGTCCTTTCTTTTCTTAATACCTTCTGTGGAGATGCCACAATGTTCAATATTTTCTATGCTTCAGTTTCAAAACAGAAATGATGCTTGGGTAGCACTTGTCTGGCCAATTTTATAAGCTTGTAATTCACAGACCCATTCCAGGTCACCCGGCTTTTCTGAGCAAGACAGGGAGGGATAGGAACACTCAGTAAGTCCTGGCTGGGGCCTCACCCTGTCAAGCCTCCACTGTGACCTGTGACCACCAAGATGGATGATGGGAGGGCAAGATAGTTCTAAACCTATGCACCCCTGGTAAAAAGACTCTGGGGCAGAGCTGTGGGCCTATCTGCCTCTGCCAGTTAGGTTAACACATACATCTGATGGTGCTTGTAGAACTAGTTTGCCAAGGCCACTGTGGGACATGAATGGATAGTGTCCAAGAAGATACATGTTTATCTCACACCTTGCCAGAACTTGGAATTCCTGTATTAATACTATCCATAAGGCCTTGAGCCACAAAAGACACTACTCTATTGCTTCAGGGTCGTGTAGTTCTGGCCCCAAAATGTATTTCTCACCTCACTCCTTACCTGATAATACAAGTTTTCAGAGTATGATAACATGTGTGGAGGCTCTTTTATGCCTCTGAAAGGTAGCAGGAAAGATAAACCACTACAGAAACATTCAAGTTCACCCTGCAGCTCACACAAGCAATTTAGCAACAGAAGAACTGAGAGGAAAAACACTCAGGTTTTGAGTAAGATGGGCTGCTATTACCAGTGGGAGACATACCCAACAGACCACTGGTTTTCTTCCTCAATCACCTCTACACTGGTTCCTACCATCATCTGCTGTCCTGCCACTGTCCCGGGCATTTTAGATGCTTGTAGTATCAAAAATCTTCACAACAATCCTATCAACTACCATTATTTTACACAGGATGAAACTGGAATACAGTGATCACCATGGCCTTTCTGAGACCATGAAGTTAGGTAGTGGCAGAAACAGAGCTGAAGCCAAATCCAACAAACTCACACCATAGCCTTCACCCACTGGGTCTACTACTCTTGAAGGTGAAGGCTGACAACACATGAACAAATTAGGCTCTGAGAGTCTTGTCCTGTACAGCACAGGTCTTCTTTCAACTGGGAGTTTCAGGCCAAGGCTCAGGCCGAGGCTTTCATGGTCGCTATGGCTAGCACTAGGGTAGGAACCAACAACTGCACACTACCCTTTGCACAAGCCAGCCAACACCAGCATGGTCACTGACTTTAAATTTGGGCCACTAATCTTTGCAAAGGCAACCAATGAGCATCCACATCCCACTCTGTGGAAAGGTAGACCAAGCTGTGTACTTCAGAGCTTCATATAAAGGGTACCCAGGTTATTTACAGCTCTCTCAGTTAGCAACATGTACTGCCAAAGCTAAGATAAGCCCACTAAGACATGGGTAGTAGTGGCAAGAGAACAAAGTCATCCAAGCTGTAAGACAGGGACTGGTATGAGAGCAGAAGGTCATTTAGGAGACCTCTGTAGGAGAGAACAAGGAAAAGGCTTCAGAAATGGGAGGCAGGGAATTGAATTTGTGGAAAGCTGAGTAGGCATGCATGAGACACAAGGCCATTCTTCCAAATTATGCTGGGGCAGCTGGGTAAGTATAGGACACATTCCAGGAGAAATAACCCAACATCTAATTTAGACAGTCAGTCTTACCCATCACCCCTCCCATTTCCTCTTTTTAGAGATTTATTCATGTTGCTGGGCACGGTGACATACACCTTTAATCCTAGCACTCTGGAGGCAGAGGCAGGTAGATCTCCGAGTTCAAGGGCAGCCTGATCTACAGAGTGAGCTCCAGTACAACCAAAGCTACACAGAGAAACGCCGTCTCGAGAAAAAACAAACAAACAAAAAACACTCAACTCTCTCTCTCTCTCTTTTTTTTTTTTGGTTTTTCGATGTAACCCTGGCTGTCCTGGAACTCACTCTGTACACCAGGCTGGCCTCGAACTCAGAGATTCAACCTGCTTCTGCCTCCCAAGTGCTAGAATTAAAAAGGTGCACTATCACCTACCCCAAAACAAAACAAAAAAAGATTTGTTCATGTGTATGAGAGTTTTCCTTGCACACACACACACATATATATATATATATATATATATATATATATATATATATATATATATGCACTACATATATGTAGTACCTGAGGAAACCAGAAGGTATTAGAACTCTTGGAACCGGAGTTACAGCAGTTATGAGCCACCATAACTGGGAATGCTGGGAACTGAATGAACTCAGGTCCTCTGCAAGAGCAGTGCTCTTAACCACTGAGACACCTCCCAAATCCTCTTTTCAGAGAGATATTCTGACTCTGAAACCTGGCTGGCCTCAAATTCCTGGTGATCCTCCTGCCTCAGACTCATGAAGGCTGGAATTACAGGTGTGGACCACCATGCCCAGTCAACTCTACTCTTCTGGCAACTCAAGAGCACAGGGTAGAAGTGAAGACAAAGCAAAGAGCTGGTGAGTCAATGAGGTACTGATGTCTGAAGGCATCTGTTAATACTGTCACCACATGCTCTGTGTGGAAAGGCAGGCTGCTAACATGACCACAGGAGCATAACATACAAGATAGGTTGAGGAATATTAGCTTCAGTTTGGTAGGAACTGTCAGACAAAAACGGCAGGAAAGATGGGTAGAGACACATCAAATACAGTTGTTCCTAGGCTCAGGACAAGTTCTGTTCTGATAAACTCTTTGTCCCCTTGAATGCATCCTAGACTACAAATCCAACAAGCACACCACACTTCTGAGCATCAGCATCATGGCTCAAACTTCAACACTGTAAGGGTGCTTGTTTACTCTGGCCCGTAAGTGGGCAATCCCATTCCCCATAGCCTTTTCCATTTCCAGATGCTGATCAGACACGAATGGGAAGAACCTGACACTGAATGGGAGACAGAGTAGTTACTCAGGAAGATTCCACACCACTGTGAAAAAAACTTTACACTGTAGTAAGGGCCTTTCAGTAATGGTTTGACAAAAATGGTAAATGTGGGCCCAAACCTTAAATGAATTAGAGGTGGTAACTGGATATACTCTTGCAGTAACTTTTTGGAGATAGAAGTACATAGTATATAAATTATCTATTTAAGGTGTACAACTCAATGGTGTGTAGTATGGCTATTACAAGTTAGAACACTGTTACCATCTCCCAAAAAAGACCTGAGCTCTTCAGCTGCCACTCTCCAAACATCTTATCTCTTCCAGCCCCTAGCAACTACTAGTCTACTTGCTGTCTGTATGAGTTTGCGTATTCTGAGATTATATACGCATGAAATCATACATGTTGTCTCTTATGTCTGGCTTCTTTCATTTAACTTCATGTTTTCAAGGTTCACTCATAATGTAGCATGTGTCAGAAATTAATTTCTGTGTGACCAACTATTTCCTCATATAGGCCTTGGGGTTACTTCAACCTTTTGTGACTGCGAACATGTATCCAAGTTGGACGCAGGACAGCTGAGGTGTTATGAGGTATTCCGGGGTGCAGAAAACAGCTTCAACTAGAGCATGGTAGCGATTTCACAGCACTGTGAATGTGTTAGATACAACTGAATCATACACTTTAATGTAGTTAATTTTGTGTTTTATGAATTACACCTTAAAGAACAAAAGCAAACAAAAACACAACAGATCCCACATCCTTGATGCATAGCAGGGAGGCCCACAGATGTGGGCTTTATCTCCTCCCCTCTGTTCCAATTAGCCTAAGAGGGCCCTACAAGTCTAGCTCCTGCTAGGGGTGGGTGGGGAAAGGGACTGTTATTAAAAGCCTCTTCCCTGACAGCCTGCCCATGGCTACAGGGCTGTCAGAGTATGATGCCATTTGTGGTAGAGGGAAGAATGAGAGAAATGCTGGACAGCCTCTAGGCAGAGGCTCTGCACACAAGTCATGAACAGTTCCATGTAGAGCCACCCTTCTCATTAAAAGACAGGGCAGGAGCATAATGGGAAAACAGACATGAGATAGCACACTTAAATGAGGACAGCCCAGACTGGATCTTCTAGTTTGCCCACTTGGCAGGCAGTTGCTCCGCATCTATCCAGGAGGACAGAAGCTGATCTATGCTATGGCCCAACTCCCAACAAGTCACAGGACTTTTCCACACCTAGTCCCTTATCCCTCCACCTATAAGGCTGCTGTGAATATGAAAGAATTAGCAGTGGCCTGGGATAACAGTTTCTGTCAGCTATGAGTATCATGGGGGGAGAGATATATACTCTAGAGCAAGCTGATATCCCTGTAATTTCAGACCAGAAACACCCATGCACCGCAGGAGACCAGAGACCAGGTTGCTGCCAGCTAGCCATGATCCACAAAGAAGAGGGCTCACAAGCTTCTGGGCAGAAAGGCAGATGTAGACTAAAAAGTGGAGGGCTTTGTCTACCCAGGTGACATGTGCCTCTGAAGAACCTTCAGTAGTTTCCATACCACGTGGCTAAGCATTTAGAAAAGCCTTGAGACAACAAGATCAGTGTGCTAGCTGAGGGACCAATTCAATGTGGCGACCAGGGGCTATAACTCACCCTGGTCAGATTTCTTTCCCAGTCGGCAATTTTGACCTGGCCAGGCTCTGGCTGTCCTCTACCCACCTTAGCGTTTTACCTGACACCTAAAAGGCAATTGTGTAGCTGATACTGGGGACACGGCATAGATAAGCCTAGGTCTGTGGCTCTCAACCTCTTAAAGCTACGACCCTTTAATATAGTTCCTCATTTTGTGGTGACCTCCAACCATAAAGTTATTTTCTTTGATACTTCACAACTGTAATTTTGCTACTGTTATGAATTGTAATATAAATATCTGGTATGGAGATGGTCTTAAGTGACTCCTGTGAAAGTGTCACTTGACTTACCAAAGGGGTCATGACCCACAGGTTGAGAACGGCTGGCCTCAGTCCTCTTGCATCTTCCACCTGTGTAACCAATTTCTGCATGAAGAGGACTCAGACAGCCTGGGGTAGAAATCTCAGCTGATGATATCCAGTCCTTTCACTTCCTGTACTCTAAAAAGTCTTCAAACCAGTTTAATTCTCATATTGTCATTTTCCAGAAACCAAAGCTATACAAACAAGACTGAGCAAAGTCTGTTGGTCTCTCAGAGTCAATGTGAGAATGGCACTGAAGGTACAGAGCAGCTACAGCAGGGAAACAGCAGGGTCCAGGGTCCGGGAGAGACAGAACAGGCTTGAGGGCTAGCTCTCCTGAAAGGTCATAATGATTATACGTCCCTTATCTGTGCTCATTTTCAACTGCAGTTTCAGTGTGGAGTCAAAGCCAAGTCCCTCCAGCCTTTACTTCTGTCCTAGTCAGAGTTTCTGTTGCTGCGAAGAAACACCAAAACACCATGACCAAAAAGCAAGTTGGGGAGGAAAGGGTTTATTTGGCTTATACTTTCATTTCACTGTTCATCACAGAAGGAAGTCAGGACAGGAACTCAAGCAGGAAAAGAACCTGGAGGCAGGAGCTGATGCAGAGGCCATGAAGGGGTGCTGCTTACTGGCTTCTTCCTCATGGCTTGCTCTACCTTTTTTATAGAATCCTGGACTATCAATCCAGGGATGGCCTCACCCACACTGGGTTGGGCCTTCTCCCATCAATCACAAATTAAGAAAATGTCTTACTGGTCCTCCTACAACCTGATCTTATGGAAGCATTTTTTTAATTGAGGTTCTCTCCTCTCAGATGCCTTTAGCTTGTGTCAAGTTGACATAAAACTATCCAGTAAAATCTCCCAGCCTGTTTAATTCTCGAGTACTGGCCATTCCCTGTATGGCATACACCTGTAATCCCAAGACTCAAACTACTAAGGCTGGAGGATACTGAATTTAAGGACATTCTGGGTTACATAGCTAAACAGGCCAGTGTGCTAAGTAAGTACATTCCAGGGGCAGGGCCCATGTCCCACACGCTCGCTCTGTACTGCATGCTCAGTGCTTGCAAAACATCCTGTTTATAGAGTGCCCATTCTACCTGGTGTTTATGAGCTCAGCCCCTTTCTCGTCCCCTGTAGTTACTAAGGGCTGTACATGTACCCTCACTGTTCTCTAGACTTCCAAGATGGGTGTTACAATAACCCCAGGTTTAAGAAGCCTGCTCAAACCATAGGGAAAATGTTGGATGTGAACCAAATCTGAGCTGAAAGCTTGCTCTCTACTATTCCAACTGTCTTATGTGGCACACTAAAATAGAAAAGTGCAGCTGTCAAGATTTCTAGGTCACAGCACATCCTCAAGTGGAAACTAGCAGATATCTTGACCCCACAGGGTCCCAAAGCTCCAATGCTCCAGTGTCTTCCCTAGTCCTAACAAGGAGGCTCAGAGTGTAAACCAGGAGACCTTGAAAATGTCCCCCTTTCTCTACTCCACTGGGGCTCTCAGCAGCTGTTCCCATTTCACCCGGCCCCTTCAGCCAGGGGAAGAATGAGGAGGAGGTAAGAAATCACATGCACAGAGTGTACCAAGGAGCCTGTTTGTCTGTTAAAACCAGTGCCTGTGAAGATCAAGGACATGGTTATTTCTCAATTCTGAATTCTTTCAGGGGGAAAAACAGTGACTCCTGTTCAGAGATACGCCAAAGGTGTGGCTGTTACTACAGGCCAGAAGCCTGTCAGGGGACATGGGGTTCCCTGCACCTCTTCAAAGCTGAAGAAAGTGTGCATGCACACACACACATACATCCTGCACACACATCCCTGTAAATATCTCAATAGGTAATCTCTGATAACAGGTTAATTTACCAAGGGCAAGGAGGCCAAACAGAACTCTGGAAAAGCCCAGACTATCCTTCCTGTGACGTAGGCACACAAACTCACAGCTCTTGGCTGCTTTATCTATCAAGCAAAGACAATTCATCTACTTAATGGGGTGAGGAGACAGGGATGGGACAGGGCCCTCTTCCTAGCACTGTGACTTATTCTATAACACACTAACTCCTGATAACAGACCTGCCCTAGCCAGACAAAAGCTAAATGTCAAATTTATATGTCAATGTGGCCCTTTTGAACCAAGGAAAAATGAGTTGATAGCCCATTGCTGGACTGGCACAGGAGTCACAAGGACCTGAGTTCTGAGTCATGGACTCAGTGTGGATCAACTTGATGACTGTGAGCAGTCCCCTTTCTCTGCCTGGGAGTCATGATGCCACCAGTCAAGCTGGCCTCTAGTCTCTGGGACCTTATGGAACCACGAATCTGGCAGCTGATTAAACATGTTCAAGCTGGGGTAGGGATGAAAGAGGTACAAAGGCAAATATGTAGACTCACTGCAAGCCTCACCTACTAGGGCAGTGTGCTGCTATCCCTAAGCCAAACCCAGGAGGACAGAGCTGGAAGAGCCCCAGGCAAAAACCAAGCTGTGGTTTCATGTGAACTAGGGTGACCTCGACTGAGAAAACCAGAGAGTGGTTTGGAAGATTCCAGTTCCAGTCTCTAGAGACAAAATGCCAGCAAATCAACCCACTGGCTCTCCCCGCCTTCCCCAGAAGGACATAATGACACTATGGGAATGAAACAGTGCAGAGCACTAGCAGGTCCATCCCAGGGCAGTGGGAAACAGCTTCAACTGCTGAAACTGGAACAGGCATAAAATCTGGGGCAGAGTTTTCAAACCACCACTCAGGCCTTCAGGGATGACCTAAGGTCCTCCATCACCCAGAACTCTTGCCAGTAGCATACAGAGCTTTGCTTTAGTGAAAGGATCTGGGACTTACTGAAAGCCTGAAACGATCCAACTGGGCCAACCGTGTCATACAGATGGAAAAAGGCAGTCTGGAGAACAAAGTTCCCAGGATAAAGAAAGACCTGTTTTCTGAGGCTGAATGTTCCAAATCACTGTGCAGATAAATACACAAACACTTGTGGGTGCACGCGCGCGCGCGCACACACACACACACACACACATACACAAATAAACAAATATATAAAAGGCAATAAAAATTTAAAAATAATAGCCGGGAGGTGGTGCTGCACACCTTTAATCCCAGCACTCGGAAGGCAGAGGCAGGAGGATCTCTGTGAGTTCAAGGCCAGCCTGGTCTAGAGTGAGTTCCAGGACAGCCAGGGTTACAACAGAGAAACCCTGTCTTGAAAAAGCAAAAAAAAAAAAAGAAGAAGAAGAAAGAAAGAAAATAAAACTAAGCAGCTTGGGAACCACTTAAACATTCAGACAGATAGGTGAGGTGGCACACACCTTTAATCTCAGCACTCGGGAGGCAGAGGCAGGCAGATAGATCTCTGAGTCGAAGGTCAGCCTGATCTATATATAGTGAGTTCCACGTCAGTCAGAGGTCCATAAGAGAGACCTTACTCAAACAAACGAACAAACATGAAACCAAGCAGACAAATAAATACTACAGACAAATATTCAAACCAAATGTCTTGATTTGAGTTAAATGGCATGGTGTAGCAGTTGGCTGGTGTGGCAGCTCAGCAAGGATGACACGGAGGCATAGTCATTGGTGCAAATTCTGCCAAACCTCAGCAGAGGTTGGAACCACTGTCATGGCACCACATTCGACAGTGGAACCGTAAGCGGCTGAGCTCAGGTGTTTTTAGTGATTCAGAACTCCTTGGGTGTTCTATTGGTACCATATGCAGATCATTAGCAATCACCATCCCCCACATAAATCCAACACTTGCAAACAATACAAAATGCCAAAGTCTAGGAAGCTCCTCACCCAACAGTGCACAAAACAATTATATACATAACTAAAAATAAACTTCCACATTTCTCTTTTTTGTATAAGACAAAAAAAAAAAAATTGCTTTATCTCAACACAATTTAATACTACACCAGCAAAACTATTTACAAGAGGAACAAACACAAGGACAGGACCAAATGAAACCAAACACCTATCAAGCTTTCCACAATGTCTTTGAACAAGAGAAAAACATCAATGTCCAACTATCTGGAATTCACTCACGATCTTCTCGGATTCTCCAAATGGCTTGATCACTTCTCTGGCTCTGCACTCTGCAGCACACAGTTTGTCCTCCAGGTTCTGGCTGGCTTCACTCCACTGCTGCTGCTGTTCTTGATGTTCTACCCATGGTACTGGTATCTTTAGAATGCTCGGGTCCTCTGCTACAACTGGGCTGCACTTTTACCAATAGCCTCTCCTGGGCTCTCTTCATGGTGCCAAGCCTCAACTTCTCTGCATGCCCCCTCAATCTGGGCCTTTAACTGCCACTGAGGCTATACCTTTACCAATGGCCTCTTAACAGTGTCAAGCCTCAGTTGCTCTCCATGACCCTTTCATGCCTTCAAAACCAGCACTACCTGGGTGACTCTTATAGTACCAAGTTTGGCTACCAGCACCAGACACAACATTGGCCAGTTCTGGAAGACAGCTTCTGTGTGCTGACCCTGAAGAAACACTTTCCAAATTTGAAGATAGAATTTGGTTTGCTAGAAAAATAAATAGTCCTTGTCTGTAAGAAGGGTTCCCCCATGGATGGAGTTTTCATCACCATCACTAGTGCCTAGACCACCTGTAGTCAGGTTTGTAGGAAAAAAGAAAAACAAAACAAAACAACAACAAAAAACCCATTCAGTTTAACCAACCGGCTTTTTAGTTCTAAGCCAAGGATTCCACCACAATGTGTGTGTGTGTGTGTGTGTGTCTGTGTATGTGTGTGTGTGTGTGTGTGTGTGTGTGTGCGCGCGCGCGCGTGTGTGTGTAGTGGTTGTAGTGTCCTGGTCTAGTGGGAAAAATCTCTGGTTGAAACATTCTGGCGGTTTTGCGTTCATCAACAAACTTAGTTCGTAGAACAGTACACTCAAGTTTCCATTTCCCCTGCCCTGGCTATCGCCAGGGAGCATCAGCTCCATGATCAGAACAGCAGTCAAAACCTTGCTTCTTTCTTGCTCCCAGCTGAATTTTTTGTTTGTACCATGAAAATGTCTTTCTCTAAAGGCCTCTATTCTGTGGCTCTCACTTTTGAGGCCTCTTTCTCACTTAATTTTCATAATTTTCTCTTCACAGAGGTTTATTTCCTCATTCTCCTCAGGAGACTTCATACATATATATATATAAAAAAATCTCTGTCCTCTAGGAGCTGCCCTGAGCATACTTTACTGGACTGTGAGGTCTGGAGTTTCTTTCTTTTCTTCCTTGTCTCCACATTTGATGCTGCTAGCACCATGTCTTGTCCTTCTTTAGTTTCTGCCTACCATGTTGGGCACCATTTGTAATTCACCTGCTGCTGGGGCAGCTCAGCAAGGATGACACAGAGGCATTCTCATATGTGGAAACTCTGCCAGACCTCTAAAGAGAAAGCTACCATCATGGCCAGTGCTGTACTCAACAGTGGACCCCAAGTACCTGAACTCAGGTGTTTCTATTGAGAACTCCCCAGGTACAGATCATAAGCAATCAAACATCCCCCACAGAACTCCAACACCTGCGGACAATACAAAAGGCCAAGACCTAGGCAAGACCCTCAGCCAATAGTGCACAAAATAAACTTTCACAACAGCATGGGTCATGGAAGTCACAAGATGGCTCAAGCAAAGGCTCCTCCTACCCACAGGAAAGGCCATCTGCATGCTTTGGAAAATTAATGACCATGTATGGGGGTACTTAGGGACTCTATGAGTCCAATAACATAGCATGCCCTTCCAATGAACAGAAGGCTGGTGCCCATTTCACAGACAAAGACAGGTCTTCTTAGACACCGGTGCAAAGAGAACACAGGTCTAGGACTGTTGTCCTTTTGTGTAGCAAGGGAAAAATAATTCTGAAGGATATTTCAGCCCCGGGAAGCAAGCCAGGAGACAAGTGCTAGTGCTAAGAAACTGAATGAGACACGGTCTCAGTCAAGTGGCCTGCACAGGTATGTGCAGCACAGAGAAAAGCAGCACACTCACACTTGCTCCAGAACTCACTAGCTTCCCAGAAGGCCATCCTGCAGACAACCTGGACTAGGGCAAGAACCTTCTTCCTTCTGCCACTAAACCTTGCCTCTATAAGGGTGCTGTCAGAACCCATAGAGTTTCTGAATACATCAAAAGGAATTAATTACTAAAAAAGATATGATATTCATAGAAAAAAACTCCCAAAAGTTGACAGAAGGACACCAAGGGCAAGAAAAAGAAGGCATAGACAGGAGTAGCAGTAAGAGAAGAGTAATACAGGAACCACTCTCACTGAGGGGAGAGGAGATAAGGCCTTCCCAAATGCCCTGACAGACACTGGAGGAGCCTGGAAGCCCCAGTTGTGGCCAGAACTGCTAAGCAATAGCCATGTATGGCTAAGGCACCAAGATGTGGCTGTATGAACTGAATCCCACTAGAAGGTGAAACTCACACATTTAAACCTCTTTACATGCTGAAGTGATGGTGTTTTGGATGTATCAGATTAAAGAAAACATAAATGGGCTCTGTGGGCAAAAAGCTCTTGTAGCAAAAATCTGATGACCTGAGTTTGATCTTGGGGACCCATATAGGAGAGAAGCACACTGCAAAATTGTCTTCTGACCTACACACACATTCTCTCCCTCATAATAAAGTTTAAAAATATTTTTATGGCTTTTACATTTTATTCATTTGTTTTAACTCTGTAACCCAGGCCGGCCTCAAACTCATACTATGTATAGCCTAAGCTGATCTCAAACTTGTGATCCTCCAGCCTCTGCCATCTAAGTGCTTATAAGTATGTACCAATAGGCCTAGCTCCCCTTTACAGTATTTTAAATGGTTATAAAAGCAATTATAAAAAATGCCTTGATTTTGCCAGTTGGCCTATACAACCTAAAGTATTTGTTATCTGGTCCTATAAGAAACAAAACAAAACAAAACAAAAACAATCCTTAGTCTAGATTCCAGAAACCACCAGATACTGCAAGTGACATAAGGAACAAAGGCAAGTGTGGATATGTACTCTTTTTTCCTTTTTTATTAAGGTAAAATTCACTTAATACAGAATTAGCCACATTAACTAAACATTTCAGTAGCATTTAGTATATTACATAATGTTATTCAACAAGTTCTTCCATCCAGTTCCAAAACATTTCATCATCTTCCAAAAAGAACCTCAATCTCATTAGCTGTCACTCCCCACCGTCTTTCCCCTAGCCTGTGACAGCCACCAATCTGCCTTCTGTTTCTACTGATGTACTTACTCTGGACACTCATGTGAACATACTCTATACCGTGTGGTCTCTTCTCTGAGTCTTTCACTTGGCATCATATTCTCTTGGTATGTTACAGCATGTTTAGGTGCTTTGCTCCTTGTTAGATGAAAGGATAGTTCACTGTATGGATTCACAAGCTTTCACCCTCTGCCCAATGGACAATCAGACTGTTGTCATCTTTTGGCACTGTGAACAATGCTGCCATGGACATTTACATCCAAGTTTTAAAGCACACCCATTCTCAATTTACCTGGTACTGCTGGCTCTCACTAATTTTACATCTAATTTCTTGAGAAATTGTCAAACTCTTTTCCACAGTAGTGACACCATCCTGTCCCCCACCAGCAATATCCAAGGGTGCAATTTCCTCAGATCTTCACCTATTTTTAGTAATTTTTTTTAAAGAAGTACAATCATTTCCTACGAGTATGAAGTGGAATTTCACTGTAATTTTGATTTGCATTTCCCAGATGACTAATGATATTTAGTCTTTTCATATCCTTGGTCATTTTTAAGGGGACTTGTGTATCTGGGGACTTCAGACATGCTTCCTGCCAAACATGCAGCAACTGCACATAGTCTACACATATAGTCTACAATACAGATGGGTAAGACATTTCTCCATTGTTCCTGAGATAAACATCAAGACAAATTCTGTATCCTGGAACTTTTCTCAGAGGACAAAATGGAGCCCTGATGGAACGAACGTTCCACAGAAATTCAGTCCTAGCTTGGCCCTCTGTATCAGAGCTTCCCACCCTACATCCCTTGTACCCACGGCAGCAGGATATAGTCAGGGAACAATGAAGACACATCAGACCAGGAGAGCCAGAGCTCTACTTCCCCCACTGAGCAGCCCTCTGAGCCACCTCCCTGCTTCCATTAGGGCTTCCCTATTCTACCTGCCTGTGGGGATAGAGGTTGTCTCTCTGTACCCACACTCTCCTATGTAATCCACTCAGACCTGTAACTTCAGCAAACACCCAAATGAACACTCAGACCCTCACTGATGTCTAAACGTTCACTTCTGGCTCTGGATGGATGGCTCCACCTAAGGAGTCATACTAGATACCCACATCCACAAGGTCAGATTTACCTCAGAATTCCCACCCTTAAAACCTACTCCAAATTTGCTTTCTCTCTCTGTGTTAAAGATAGTCGAGGCTGGAGAGAAGATTCAGGGGTTAAGAGCTCTTACACCCTCAGACGACCCAAGCTTGATTCCCAGCACCCACATGATGGCTCAAAACTACCTGTAACTGTCATTCCATGAGATCTGATACCCTCTTCTGGCCTCTTCAGGCAACAAATATACAAAAGTGACACACATATACACAAACAGACAACTCTCACTCATATAAAATAAATACACATGCTGCGGGGCACACACATACACACTATGTAAGTGTAACTGCAATAAATTAATAAAATTACAAATGATAAAGAAAATAGATTTAACTGCATTCATTGTACTTTATACATTGGTTGTGGGAATTGAGCCTAGGAATCTAAGCATGTGTTCTATCATGAGCTACAGCCTCAGTCCCAACTGTATTCATTTTAAAGCTACTGTATAAAAAATAGCCACACAAAAAGAGACAAGTGACACCTGGGGAAAAAATACTTGCCATATGTGTGTGGTGGGCAAACTATAGCTCCCAGGCCAATCTTGCCAATTGTCTGTTTTTGCTAATAAAAGTTTTACTGGAATACACATATCTACTGTGCTCATGTATTATCTATGGCTCATTATGTACCATGATAATAGATACATAATTTTCAGAGTCTATATGGCCCACAAAGGCTAAAATATTTACTATTAAGTCCTCTAAACAAAATTTGTAGACCCTAACCAAAAGCACGTAGAGAAAACTACAAATTTTCAGAGGAAGGGAACCTAATGGAAAAATGAGCGAAGAATGTAATGCAAACAAACAACTGACAGGAAAAATAAAAATAACTCAATAAATATTATGAAGAGCCAGTGTGACAGCATACACCTGTTAGGATTCTGCAACAGCAGAGTCCACAGCAGGGCTCTGTGCTGGAGATCTCTGCCCCCTACCCCTGACCACAGACATAGCCCACAGCCCAGGGCTCCCTCTGAGGGGTTCTGCCCTCCCACAGTCTACAGTGTGGGACTCCCACTTTCTGTGAGCAGCTCTGAAATGCCTTTCTACATTCATCTATGATCGGCCTCCACAGCCCTGTGAAGGAAGCTCTGCCTTAGCTCCTCCCCCTTGCCAGGCCCAACCCCCCAGCTGGCTAACTGTCAAACGGAAGGAGGACCTGATTGAGGACTGTGCTCACTCCTGGATGACCCCTCTCCTCACAAATGGGACCTAACAGCCATCAGCACTCCTGGCTGAACCCCCTGCCCAAGATGGACCATCACAGCCATCTGTGTTTCTTCCAGGAAGCAAAGTTGACTTTACCAGCAAACCTAGCCTCTCCTACTGTCCAACTGCTATTCAAGACTAATGCTTGTCTCCCTTGCTACCTTGCTGGGGACTCTGGGGGCCCAGCCACTATTCCTTATGCCCACCAAGAACCTCAACTGATGCCAAAGACCACTGAGGAGCCAGCATTTTTCCCTTTTGGGGAAATCTAGCTCTGCAAGGCTAAGGAGCTCTGGGACTTGAAACCCCTCATAAGAAAGCTCCTCCCTGGGACTATCAGGGACCCAACTCTCATCTGGCTGAGGGGTTCCTCAACCTGACAGTACAGCACAGAAGGGGTCTCAACAAACACAAATGACCCTGAGCTGGGACCCCAAACCCTCTCTGGACTGAGAATTCCACCAATCACAGGCCAAACAAACTCCACCAATCACAGGCCATGTTGATAACTCCGCCCCCTCCAGAACCCTTTTAAAAGGACTGAGCAACCCTCAGTTTTCGCTGTTTCTCTTCCGAGCGGAAACAATCACTGGCCTTGCTGAGCTGCACCGGACGAAGAAAGAAGTACAGCTTTCCTGGGATATTTCCCTACTGAGCTGCAGCCTTGGGGACACCTTGGTCCTGTTGGGATACTCTCCCTTCAGAACTGCATCATCTCCAGGAAGCTCGAGGGGAGACAGGCTCCTCGAGATGAGGCAGAGCTGGACACTTCACCTCAGCTCCGCTAGGCTGAGCAACTCATCAGTCCTTCAGGACTGTACCACCTCTACAGGGAGGTTTCTCCCTTTGCATTGTGTGGTCTCCAGACCATCACAAAAGAGCTTCTCCATCTTTCTTCTCTCTCTGTTCTATCTCTTTCCATCTGTTCCAACAATAAAAACCCTTCCCAACAACACCTATATTTAATTCCAGCATTTTGGAGGTGGAGACAGGAATTCAAGGTATGCCAGAGTTCCAAAGCAAGTTCAAGGTCAGCTTGGGCTACATGGGACTCTATCAAACCTGCACTCAAATGCACATATCCACACACAAGCATACATATGTGATAAAAGATAATAAAAATAAATCTTTAAAAAGGGAGGTTAACTTAAATAGCAATCAGGGAATTCATTAAAGAATTAAATCATTTGGTAAGTCCATTTCTGAAAATGTTATGACATTGTTTTTGGAAATTTAGTGAGCTTGATGTTAACCCAACCATTCTATTTTTAGGTATCTGCCCCAGAGAGATATTTGCATTCCTGCACGCACCCACCCAACTAAAAGCACTATAAAGCTGTTAGCTAAGACAGACACAACGGCTCAGTGGTGAAGAACATTTGCTGCTCTTCTAGAGGACCAGAGTTCAGTTCCCAGCACTCACATCAGGCAGCTCACAACTATCTGTCACTGCAGCTCTAAGGGATTCAAAATCTTTGGCTTCCACATATGCTCAAATACACACATACAGACAGACACACAGACAGACAGACACACACACACACACACACACACTCTTAACCACTCCCACAGAGTATTAAATTTAAGAAAAAAGACAGCATTTATTTAATTTTTTAAAAAACTAGTGTGTTGTGTGCATGCATAAATGCATATATGAAATGGGACTTGGTTTCTCCTTCCACCTTTATGTGGGTTCAGGAGAACTCATGTAATCAGTCACAGCAAGCACTTCTACCTACCTGCTGAGCCGTCTTGCTAGCCCTATATTCACTATTTGTAACAGCAAAACTCATCAATAGTCTTGACTGTCTATCATTGAGGAAATGGGTTTAATTATCGTACACCCCAAATGGGCTCATATGGAAAACACTTTTGATATTTTTAGATTTAACATCATGAAAAAGAGCTTTAAACATTGTCAAGAAGAGAGAAGTACACTGTAAATACAAACACAAAGTTCAGGTTGAATGAGGGCAGATGAGACGGCTCAGCAGGTAAAGGCACTTGTTGCCAAGCCTGATCACCTGAGTTTGATCCCCAGACCCATAACAGAAGAAAACTGACCCACAGGGGGTGTACATACACTGTGGCAAGTGGATGCTCATACCACACAATAAATTTTTTTTTAAGTTAGTAAAGGTTTAAATGATACCTCAGTCCATTTATATAGGGAGAAATGCACAAGAGGACTGAAGAAAAATGTCACCCTGGGAATAGGGGACGAGGAGCTGAGCAAGCACAGTATCATCTGGGTGACAAACACTACAGAACTATGGTTAACTTCTCACAGATCAGTCTGAATTCCAGGGGAGAAAAAGCAGGACTCCTTGGCCCTAAACAGCACTGTTGAGGCACCTAGTGAAACCCAACTGTCCTGGTGTGCTCATGGGGTAGCTGCTGTAGACCCTTAAGAGAAGGGGACAAACAGGGCACTTAGGAATCCATGCATGCTCCTGCAAATCTTTCTTTTTTGAGTTTCAAGTTTTTCTGCAGTGAAAGGAAGCGGCTAGCTTAACTGACCTCCAAGTGCTTCCCAGGTCTGATGCCACATAGGCAGGACTTGAAGATGTTCCCTACCTCTCTTGGGGAAAACAAATAAACAAACCAACAGCTGAGGAAATAAAGCTCAACTCAGAAGGCTGGAAGGAATGTGTGCTCCTGGGAAGATGACATCCTTGAGAGCAGAAGCTGTCCCCGCCTCCCTAGACCCACATCCTCAACTATTACAGAGGGGGTGGCTTTGATGATGGCTGATGTATCTTCCAGCTTGGACAGTCTAAAATAAGCTCTGGGTGGGAGGGGCAGCAGGAAGCGGGGGACTGGGGGAGGCTGACAGGAACCAATTGGCTGAGGTTTTCTAATGGAGCCATGAGAGCAAAAGGCTCTGAGAGAACCGGATACAGAGAGCAGGGACAAATGTTGTTGGCAAGAGCCTTCCAGTCTCCCTGCTCTCCTTTCAAGAGCAGTTTCTTCCTGAAAGATCCCAGGAGGTAGAAAGGCTGGGCTCATCTCTCCCTACACAAATAACCCTACTCATTATTTTAGGAACTACTATTCCAGTTGTGCCCTGGAGGTCTTGGGCCTGTTTTAAAACCTACAATTCCACTTTGTAAACAGTCAAAAAGTCCAATGCTTTCAATCTGTCTCATCCCTTGAGTTTAATTCATAATCAACAAATTTCTTATTTTAACAGTTTAAGCCCAAACATTTAAATTCTACTCATTCATCTAAACTTAAGAATCAGAAAAACTGCCCCTGTGTAGCTTAAATATCTAATTACCAGTTTGGTCAGTTGCTTCAAATAACCTGGAAACTTACAAAACTCTCTCAAAATAGCCTTTGCCAAGTCCAGAAACAACTTAAAGTTGACTGTTCTATGGGTGGTTTTTCGGTTTGTTAAATTATAAGGGGAAAAGCTCAATAAAATGTATTTCTTGCTTTTCATAATAGCACCGTGGGAGAAGTAAGCCAGTAATCACTATTACCAGTTTACAGATAAGGAAATTAAAACACACAAAGGTAAAGAGACTCATTCAAGGTCAGACCTCCAAAAGTCATAGCCAAGACTAGAAGCAGTCACCCCATAAATCCCATGAACTGCTTTCCAGAACAGAGTCCAAATGAGAAGAGGAAATCACAATTTCTCTCTCTTTAAGAGTTCTGTCCTTCCCAAGTGGACAGGTCTCTAGGCCCTTGGTGTCCTCACAAATCAATGACTGAGACTTGGAGAATCTGGTTAAGCTTCTTGATTACTTCCTGGCTATTGAAAATCTGACCTCAGAGAAAGATGCCATAACCCCTGCCCTACCACCCCACTCTGATTTGCCCCATAAAATAAGTCAAACCTTGCTTGCCTGGAGAGGCATTAAAAACAGCCAAACCAGGGCACTTCAAAGCAATGTTTTCAGTCTAAACAACTTTTTCCAAAAGGAGTGGCTACAACTAGGTTGCACTGGGCTGGAATGCATGGGGAACTCCACTGGCATTCGGCAATCAGAGTGCAAGCAAGTGTTGAGAGGAAGGAAGGAGGATTAGAGGAAAAGGTGCGCAGGATGCACAGGTCCTTTCCAAAGTGGTGCAAAAAAGGCCAGGAATTTTCAACACCAGAAGTCTGAAAGCAACCAGTTCCCAAGGGACAGTAGGGGCTGTGGCCCAAACTGGGGACCTTGAACCAACACCAACTCCCCATCTCCTACATTACTCAGGGGGTGGGGGCCTAGGACCGTGTTCTCCATGTCTGTGACTTTGATGTGGGTTAGGAAGAGCTACTAACCTGGTCCAGAAATCCTGACCAACAGATAAGGACAGAAAGAGGAGGGAGCCAACTTTCCCCAGAATGCACAGGTCTTTTTGGACTCCTGAGTCAGAGAGAAGAAATTGGAAAGGAAGCCCCTACCCTCAAAAGCCACTTACCTTCAGTTCAAGAGCAAGATCCACCCATCCCACTTAGAGACACCCCACCTCTTTCCAGGCCCTGACGGTGACAGTGACTTAGGAAGGCAGGCACTGTCTCACAAGATGGAAGCTGTTGGCCCACACAGACAAGCCAATTCCTGGGACAGACTGGTGTCCAAGTCTGAGCCCAGCCCCAAGACGAGAGTCTGGGGATGGGGTGGGGGATAGGAGGGCCCTGCCTGACAAGCGTCAAGCAGTCCCCATTTTGTTCCTATCCAGGGAAACCAGGCATTTTTTGAGTCACCCAAAAAGCATGAATCACACGGCAGAGCTATGGGAACAGGAAAGGATGTTATTTTTCGGCATACTTGAGGATTTTCCCTTTGTCCCGGCTCTATCGATACTCTTCCCGCCCCCATTCCAATCCCATCCCCCAACTCGCACGCATTTTTTTTTTCCTGCTCCATTTTTATTTTCTCTTGGCCTTCGCAGGCTCCGCGCTCCCCGGCCCGCCTCGCAGGCAGGACTCCCAGCTCCGCACCCGCAGCGGCTCACCTGCGTCAGGTCCTCGTCGTTGAGCAGATGCGATTCGCGGGGCTTGAAGCAGTTCTGACACTTGCTCTTGTTGAAGATGTTGGCCTGAAATTTCCTGCACGGGTTTTCCTTGGCCGCCGACATGTCGGCTAGGCGGCCGCGGCGCCGGCCGCTTCGGCCCAGCGCGCTCCCGGAGGTCGGGACTCAGCGCGGCCGCCGCCGCATTTTGCGCTGGCCGCCGCAGGCCCGGAAAGGCCTCCCTGCTCACACCGCGCCCCGCCTGCTCGCCGCGGCCTCAGAGCGCGCGCGCCGCCTCGCGCCCCGCCCCGCCGCCCGGCCGCTGCGGGCCCATGGACGGACGCGGCCTCGGGCCGCTGCCTCCACCGCGGCCGCCCTCAAGGCGCCGGCCGGCAAATCCAGCCGTCGCGCTCACCGGGCGCCCGACGCCACCGCGAACGAACCGAGCGCGGCGCCGCGCGCACTCGGGGCGGGGAGGGGCGGGGCGCTGCAACCGGCAGTCCCGTGGACCAATGGCGTACGCACGCTCCTGCTAACAAAGAAACCCGTCGGCCAATGGGCGGCGGGGGGCGGGACCGAGAGCGGTGGGCTCAAGGTAACTTGTCCAGGCTGGGAAGGTGGAGGCGCTGGTAGGAACTTTCAGGTTTGGTGGACTGGCGCCGCCGCCCGCGGCCTGACAGCTGCGACGCGGGGCTTCGCGGCTCTAGGAAGGGCGCTACGCACCTCCACCGGCTCCCCATGGACCCCTGCCTCCCTTCCTCGAAGCCAATTCGCTGCGGCCTTCTGCCGCGCCCTGCCCGGGTCCCTACTGTGTGCCAGGTCCTGGTCGACCCAAAGAGCACTATTAGGGCTGAGAACTGTTTCAAGTGCTCCACATAGTTTAGCTCATTAAAGCTCCACAACCTTTCCACGATCATTCCTGTTTTACAAGAGGAAACTGAGGCGCACATTTACAGTTAAGTAATAAGACATGATGTTTCCAAGATGACTAGAAGATGTCAGCAGTCTTAAGGAGCTATCAATTGTATTGTGGGAGAGGAGTGAGCCCAATTCTGCTAGATACAGAGTTAGGCACTCTTACCTTCATAATGTGCTTGAGGAAACAAAGGCTCAGCCACCGGGACTAGCTTGTGCAAGGTCACTCTGCCTGGAAGGGACCTGAGCTATTTTACTCCAGGCCACTGTTGTTCAGACTCCCAGGCAAGAGGCCACTTGAAAAGGAAAGGGCAGAGGAGTCCAGAATGGATGGGGAAGAGGGGGAAGGTTAGGGTTAGAGGAGAGGAGGGGAGGGGGACTACCCCTGATCCTTAGGGGACAGTGTGCTTTCAGCAGCAGTTGAGACGGATCTAAGTAGAGAGACCGAAGATATGTTCCCAGGGTATGCAGGTGGAGGAACAAGAAAGGAGTATGTGGTCCCAGGACTCTGGAGGCAGATTTAAGAGGATGGAGAGTTTGAGGCAAGCCTGGACCATAATGAGACATTTCTAAGGAGAAGAGGGGAAGAAGGGAGAGAGGGATCATTTATGCCTGAGATTCCAGGCTTGGCACGCTGGCGGTTAGGAGACAGCCTGAGTTTTTAACAGAGGCTCAGTTAATACTTCACAGTGGAGGCGATATTGGAGCAGGTGTTAGCAGCATTGCGAGCAGCTGGGCTCCGGTCATGAGGAGGCTTTAGGAGAGAAATGCCTTCAGAGCTGTGTACTTTTCCACTGGTCATCTGGCGACTACCCCAGGGAGGTGTATTTCCATTTTGAGAAAAGAAACGCTTTCCTGCACAAGGAATCAGGAATGAAGGAACCAAGATCAAAGTCTTCCTGCAGCCTGAGGGGAAAGCCCAGCTCTGATCCAGCTGTGGGCAAGTCCTTCACTCTGGCTGGCGCCTCTTTGACATGTACAAACTGACATGAATGTATGGTGTTGCAAGCATTAAGTGATAGTAATGCTTGCAAAATATTTCACATAATACAGCCAATCATTAATTGGTGAATTTTGGCAAAGGGTGTTTATTGTGTTATTCTTGCAACCTCCTTGTTGGTTTAAAATTTTCCAAAATAAAGAAGGGGAGAGAGTAAAGGGAGACTGGCAGTTCTCATCTGCACAGAGTACTCAGAAAGTGACACCAGTGGTGGCCTCTGGGGAGGAGAACTGGGTTATTGGGAGGTGACCTACTTTTAATTTTCATTATAAAACCTTCTTGATTCTTATGGGTTTTGTTTTATGTGCATGCACAGCTAGCTTAAAAGAAAGACCTAGGCCAGCGAGCTGGGTAGTATGTAAAGGCTTTTAGTGCTGAGCCTGATGAATTGAGATCAGTCCCCTGAACCCACATAGTAGGAGGAGAGAACAGACTCCGGCAAGTTGTCCTCTGACCCCCAATCGAGTGGCATGATGTGCTGTACTCAGATGTGCATGCACATACAAAATAAGTTTAAAATGTAATTAAAATTTTTCAAAAAAATATTTTTTAACGTTCTACCCATGTCTTGGGGCCATTCAAGGCTACCCTGTTCAGAAATGCCACACAGCTCTGGAGTCATAGCTTTGAGTATGAAGAAGAGTGATTTGGGGTTCCTGAGGCTAGTGGCCTGACAAGAGCTCAATCACAAGTAATGGAGGCTCATGGAAACAAGAGGCAAACAGGTACCGTCCATTGGGAAGTTGTGTGGCCCTGGCTGGGAAACCCCTGACTTCATAGGTAACCTCAGGGTGGGAGCTTCTGGAAAAGACAGTGTCTTGGCCAGTCCACAACTGAGTAAGACTCAACCTGGAGAAAGAGAAGGCAAGGCATTCCAGACCACCATAGCAGGGCGATGGGCTCAGGACCTCCAGCTCAGCGAGTTCTGCAGAGACTCAAGCAGCCCTAAGGGAAGAGGCATAAGGATGAGTGAGTGGCTCAAGCTCAGCCTCCCTGAGAAGGCAGGGCTGCTGCTGTGGTGGGAACTATCATTTCATGATTATTTAAAGATGAGGCCCATGAGGCCCATGAGGCTTAGGGCACCCTAGGACCTTGGCTGTGGTGCTAATTATGTGAGTACTTTGTAAGTAAGAGTTCAATTCTTCAGGCTGGCACAAGTCACCTGGACAGTGGAGAGTATAAAACTTCGGTGGTACCCAGGGCTGTAAATATGCCAGCGCTCTACTACTGAACCACGTTCCAGTGCAATTGTGGATTCTTTTGACTAGGCACTTACATAGGGCCCTTTGCTCTGGGAAATGAATGGCAAGCAGAAGTTTAGAAAAGGGATCAACCAGGAAATGGTTATGAAAGACCAGAGTGTACAAAAGATAGGGGTCAGAACTAGAACAGTCAGAGATGCAAGGAATGAAATCAGACAACATTGAAGAGGTTTAAAATTCCATTGGCCTCAGCATCTCTAGGGCAGAGCTAGAGCAGTGTTATTACATTTCCCCACCTAGTTCAGTGCCTAGCAGAGAGTAGGTATCCAGCCAACTCCCAGCCACACTGAACAGATAAAAACATATTATTCCATCATGCTGAACTACTTTCTCTACCAAATTATAAAATCCACCTAGCCAGATTTGAGTCTCAAAGCTTTGGGTTACCTTTTCAGAGGCCTAGAATACAAACATTAATTAGACTGTATTCTTAAGATTGATTCATTGAGGATGTAGCTCAGTGACAGCACTTATATAGTATGCATAGTGTTTTAGATAAGTATTGTGGAACACTTCGGGGGAATGAAACAGGGTTGCTGTGAGTTTGAAGCCAGCCTGGGCTTCATAGACAGCACCAGGCTATCTAGGGCTATAAAACAAGACCCTCTTAAAACAAGGCCATTCAGTCCAGGCGTAATTGTGAACAATTTTAATCCCATCACTGGAGCAACAAAGGTAGGCTGATCTCTGTGAGCTCAAGGCTAGCCTGTTCTATATATTGAGTTCTAGGCTGAGACCCTGTCTCAAAAACCAAACCAAACAAAAACGACGATTCACTATCTTGCTTTCATTGTTGTGTATAATGTATGCCCCAAATAAGCAGCAAGCAAACAAGCAAGCAACAAAAGGCCTCTCAGATAGGACCCAAAGGCAGTTGAGTCTTGCTGTGTGGTTCTGTCACCCTTGAAAGCCTCCAGGAAAGTAGCAGAATTTACACAAACTCACACATGCTCACATAGAGGTAATCACTATTTTGTTCTTCATCCTCTTGTCTGACCCTGAACTCGGTATAAGTGAGAGTTCGCTCAGTGTACTTGGCTTTTCTCACTTAACACCGTATCTGTAAAATTCATATGTCCCCATTGATACCGAGTATATTATGATGAAATGGCTGATAAGAGGCAAAGAGATTAAGAGAGGAAAAGATTTTGTTTTGTTTGCTTTTTAGTTCACAGTTTGAGGCTACAATCTATCCTAGCAGGTGAGGCCCTTTCAGTAGGAACTGCTGGTGATGCTGGAAGCGGGTGTGTGAAGCCACCTTGTTTGCTTCTCCATAGACAGGAAGTAAAGATTGGGGAATACCAGCTCTCTCCTTTTTCCCTTTTTATTCAGTTCAGGACCCAGCACATAGGATGGTGCTGCCCATCCTATGGTGACCACTCCTGTGCAGCCTGCATGGCTCTCAGTTGCCCAGACTGGGGTGATGAAGACAGAGAATGAAGGACAGACACATAGACACATGTACAGAAACCTGGGCTTAGATGGGTTTCTCTGATGGAAATACACCACCAGCAGCCCGGAAACTCAGTTTATTTTATACATCTGAATCAAGGAGGTGGAGGAGGAGCTTATTGTATGCAGCTGAAGGAGGAGTCAGGTTTCATTAATCTCAGTAAGAGATCTCTCTAGGTGAGCAGTTTCAAACTGGAACATCTGGGAGGAGGAAGCTGTGGTCATACTTTCTGCATACATTGGTCTTAGCTAAAAGTCAGTCATTCTTTAGCATTCGTACCTGGACCAAGGGACAGCTTTGACATTTCCAAGGGTCTGAAACATAGTAGTCCTTGACATGGCTGTTCTTGAGTTAACAACACATGGCCATTATTGAGCAAGCATTGATATCACTGAGGACTTTGTCCACTCCCCACACTCAGGACCAATTATTTTCTGGAAATACCCTCACAGACACGCCCAAAGGTGTTGCCAACTGATGCCCAAGGCATTTATTAATCAAATCGACAGTGAAGATTAATCATCATATCATGTCAGTCATTTTTCGCATTGCTTCTGTGTGTCTGTGTGTCTGTGCTGCAATTTATCCAAGTTCTTGTGGATGACAACTAGGGATGTTCCACCCATAGCTATGCACATATGAGGGCTGGGCTCTCTTCTTTCCTCTGCTAATAACTGATCATAGGGCTCTGACTTTTATTTATTTATTCATTTGTGTTTGTGTGCCATATACATATCTGTACAAGCACTCGTGTGTGTGAAGGTCAAAGGACAACCTTGGCCCTTGCTCTTCAAGCCATTTGAGGCAGGGTCTCTATGTTGTTTATAGCTGTGGACACCCTTTGATTGTTCTGGAATTCTTCTGGCTCCACTTCCCACCTCATTTTAGGAACACTGGGATTTTAACTATGTGGCACCACCAACCGGCCTTTATGTGGGTTCCAGGATTGAACTCAGTTCCTCACATTTTTGGAGCAAATGCTTCCCAGATTGTGACTTTAAATAGGAGAACCCAATATTCCTTATTTTTTTTAGGCATCTCTGGGAACAATGGACAGAGCCTTGGATTCTGAAGACCATACGGCATTTCTAATAATTCCAGAGCCCCATTCCCAGATGTTTTTACTCAATTAGCATGAGGAAAAGTTTCTCTGGGGATTAAATTGTCACAGAGGATTCCTGCCCCTGGATGAAAGAGATGGAAGAGGGTAAGGCTGTGAGGTCAAGGAGAGCAGGACACCTCTGTTGCCTATGGACTCATCTTCACCCTTGTGGAGCACAGCATCTGAACCATGTCTCACTGTTGCTCCTTTGTGAGTTGCCTGATCCCACTGGTAGGTTTTTGGGTCTTGGATTAAGAGTGCTGTGTGACAAACTTTTCTTGGGGAAAATGTGTACAAACATCTACTTATAGGTAGCCCACAACAGATAAAAATATGGATACCATGCAAGTCCAACTTGGTGTGAACTCGTAAGTTTTATTGAAATTACAAGAATATGGGTGAGGGGCTACTTACAGGACCAGAAATGGACTGCATTTCTCAAAAAGACAGCTGCATCACCAAAAGCCCACCCCAGCATATGTGACAGCTCACAAAAA